>LYUA01000531.1:404596-417504 GCA_002093875.1 Calopteryx splendens | reverse complement strand
AGCAAAAAGGGGAGGAGGGTTAGGGTGGCACGGGCTCGGAGAGTGAGTGGGAAAAAGAAGAGGAGCCTTTGTGAGAGACCGAGGGATTCCATTTCCGCGCAGTTCGTTTCGGTGTTTATTGCAGAACGCGAAGCCTTGAATTTGTCGGCATCGTTTTTGCGTCGAAGTCCACGCGGTCGACCCCTGCCTCCTCATCTCTCCCACCCTCCAGTCCCCATTCCTCTCCCACTATCCACCCCTGGTTTTGGGAGGAGGGAAGGGAATCGGTGGAGGTGGTGCTGGGATCCTCCCTCCCACGCGCGTGGTGATTCTGTTTTAAAAGACTGTCGTGTTGGGATTTGGTCATCTGTGTTTTGAGTGAGTTTCCTTGTGAGCGGAGGTGCTTATTATTCTCCTCTTGAGTGTGGGCATTGCTCTTCAGAATGTCCATAAACAAGAATTCTGAGGTGTAAACAATCGGGTTGAAGTAGCTGTGATTCACGGGAGGGGAGGGCCTATTCACCCAGGGGAGGAATCTCGGGTCTCCCATATATATGCATGGGAGAGATCAAAATGCCTCCATTTCGATTCAAATTTCTCGTCGATGTTTTATGAGACCTAGTGCTATCTTTTTCCAATATACCCTGGAGATATACATGCACATTGAGGAAAACTGATGATCACGTGAATACGTTTACTGTAGAGTTTTTTTTAGATTTTTCTGTGGTTAGAGTGCATTCGCCAAGATTAATACGAAATGGGCCTCGGTGTATTGATTAGTCTCATATCATCGATACCAATTTAACAGCTGCGCTTTTCCTTCCTCGTGAGTGTAAACATCTATTGAAATTTGATACTCATAAAGTTTGTAAATTAATTTACTATTTATCAATGATTTATTTTTTTTTCATGATTGTAATAGGACTGTGCCATTTGGTTTTAGTTCGCCTCAAACTAATTATTAAGGACTGAAATTTGATTGAAGGTAATCATATATCGCTGCGTTAAACTCAATACCTACCTATCTTATTTGGAATGTATTTTCAAATTATTATTAATTGATTTAGTGCGTATTTTGATTATATATTTAAGAATCCACGTATGTAATGCATGAGGGAATTTGCATTACAAGTGATTTGTCTAAAATATTCATTTTTATGGTACATACGTACCAGCATACCTGGTACCAATCTAGTTGGACATCATTCGCACTTAAACACGCCAGAATACGCTAATCCCACCATGTGTACTTACAAATCTTTTGAATTATTAGTCCCCCAAAATTACGCAAAATTAACGTATGTGTAATGGGGTGATCAAAAAAAATCAGTACCCACATTTTCACCATAACATACATTAATGCACTCAAAATTTTATTCCATTACTGAGGCATATTACAATACCAATGCTTTCTCTAATGATTTATCATAGAATCAGCTTTTTACCTTATGATCTGCTTGTGGCTACCTCCTACTAAAGATCTGTTCTCCTCTACTTCATCCATAGATATTTTCAGCAATATTAATATTCCATAATTAGGCAAAATTTAAATTTTGATTAATGGGATGCTATCGCAGTTGAAGTGGAGGTCGAGAGGGGAGAAATCAGGGCATCACTTCCGTTCTTTAAAAAATGCAGCCAAAGCATCGTGCCGCGCGTCGGAGAGGGATTTTATCGAATTAAATTGGCAGCCGGTGTGGCCCGTAGGGCGCACTCGAGCCGGCAAAGCGGAATCGCGACCTCTTTTGATTCTCGCGGGCGAGAGAGGGGAAGGGCTTCGAGGGAAAGGGAGGAAGAGGGATGGTGCGGTGCCCTTCCACCTCTCACCTAATCCATTAGCGTCATTTCGGCGTGGGTCGGTACAATTTTGTCTCTCCCGTTTTCGTTTCGCCCCAGTTCCACCGAGGGTACTTCCCCAAGCGCGCGCTCCTCCGCTCCTCCTGCCCTCATTGCTGCACCTCCACACCGCCCAATCCGTGAGGACCGTCACCCATTAGCCCACACCACCATTCCCCAATCATTTTTACCAGATCCTCCACGACCCCCTAATTTCCCTCCCCTGTTTGCTCATTAAGAATCCTCCTTACAGGTTTCATGTATTTCACTCACTATTTCCATCACTATTATCCACTGATATTTTTAAAAAAGAATAATTTTGAATATCAATTTCACCAGAAGAGTTTTTAGTGAGCCACTTACATTTCTGGCATCATTATACTGATTTTACGGTTTTTATAACCTGTAAATTTCCCTTACCCGGGTGACTCCATGTTGGTGTGGCTCCACGAAGTCTAGAATTGTCACGTTGAATATCTTGTCGGTCTATGATAAGGCATTGTAGGTTCCACAAATGAAATAAAATCACAAACACACGATTGCTATCCCTCGATGTGCTTGTGATGCGCCTTATCAGTGAAGCCCTTTAACAATGGTAGGCTCTGCTATGTCTACTTCCCTTGTCGGATATTGCAAACAATTAAGCAACCGTAACATGCGTAATTTAAGTCAATTGCCTGTATGAAGTTGAGAGTTTGTATTCATGCCTTGAATTTGCCTTTTGTGGCAGTTTGATGTAGCATTGGCTAGCACTTTGTGTTTTTTTTGGTTCAACAGGATATACAAAAACTACTCTTTATTGATTATGTATTTATTTCGTAATAATCGCATGGGAGTTTCGAGCAAAACTCATTTGATTTTAAAGAAGATGCAATTCAGCACATTTTCCCACTATTTATTTGATGAACCTAAGTATATTCAATACAGTTCCGTGGGTAGTCCCAATATGCTTACCCCATGTTAGGTCTGATGTCTGAGTTTTTGGGAAAATTGAGATAATATTTGAGTATAAAGCATTATGAGACATGAAGGATTGACTTGGTTTTGGGAAGGTGCCTCTTATTCTACCTCTCAGAAAATAATGGTAAGAATAAGTCGCTATTTGGTGACCCCTGCGTGGAGGATAACGGAGGACACTTGTTGAGTGGAAAAAAGATTATTCGTCCTGAATGTGTGGTTTAAGCATATGAGCACATTCGACAATTTCATGAATTGATTCTCCCCATTAGAGGATGTCGTGGATGAATAAACCAAGCTCTGTTTCACAAGATATACTACCAATAACCAATCCCTTGCTATTTATGATGAGGTCATTTAGGTATCGGTTCATTGATGTCAGGGAGATTTTCAATCGATCTTGAGCCATCGTTGTTGAACGCGCTTTCAAAATATCTGTTCAAAACGTTAGCTTTATCAGTACTGTGTTCAACTGCATCTCCATTTTTGTCATCTAATGACTCAATGTTTGGTGTTTATCCTGTGACTCCCCAGTGTGAGACCAAAAACCCTTGGTGTCTTATTCCAGTAATGCAAACAGAAATATTTTCTTAAATTTAAGTAATTTGGAAGGTAAAAGCAATTCGGTTGTAGAATTTTCCCCCTTTTCAAATCCAGTGATTTATCATTTGATTTATTTGCGTTATTGAACGTGGTTTGTAATTTTATCTGTTTCCTCAAGGGCCTTATGGCTTCACTATTATACCAGCTGGGGGCATTATTATCATGTTTGTCTTTAGAGGGCATGAGCGTATCGATTCCATTGCGAACTATTTCTAAAAAGGACTTCTACATGTCTTCAATGTTTTAAGCACTTGTGCTTTCTAAAAATTCTGGTATTACGTTTTTAATTCTTCACCAACCCACATCTAAAGGCCTCAAATACTGTACCCTCATCCTCTTGCCTTAAAATATCAGGTTTCGATTTCAAACGTATGATATATGATAATAGATTAATACATTTTATAAATATTACTCCGTTTTTTTATTTATATATTTTTAAGAAACATTTTTTTCAATTTTAAAGGGTTTACAGCATGTTTGCACACTGAATGTACAAAGGTTCGTTGAGAAGCACTTTAGCCGGCCCGATAGGAGTTACTCTCGGTTCTCCGAGAGCTATTTCAAGGTTATTTTACTTGGTTGGATACGACCAGCTGAAGTGATAGTTCTTAAGTGTCTGATGATTTATGTAGGACTGCTTAGATAGACGTCACGTTAAGAACACTAGTCTTTCTTCCATATAATTTTTTACGCCTTATTAATCGGGAAGATTAACGGGTATAGGAAAGGAAGCATACCTAATTCCACAAATTGAAATGGCGTTAATGTGGGTCTGCGTATTTTTTTAGGTGCCGAAAAATAGTGGAGCTTGCTCCAAAATGCTGATTTCTAACCTTCTCCGCTTCTTCTCCCCTTCGCCCCTTTTTACTTGCAGCGTTTTTATACAACACGTACTACATTCCTTCCCCACACTCTGCCGGGAGTGGATTTTCACCGGTGGAACATTTTCGACAAAGTCGGTGGGGAAGGATTTTCATCCCAACCTCTCTCCTCCGCCCGAAATTCCCTCCCCTCCAACGACCTCCCTCCCTCGCCCTCCCCCCCGACTCCAATTCCGCCCCTCCCCTCCTCCCTCTCTCTTTATCTTTCTCTCGCCGTGTGTCAGGGTATGCGCGTGGTTTGTGTGCGTGCGTTTGTGCCACCCCGTGTGGTGCGTGTGCCTCTGAGTTCCGCTCTTTCTCGCCCTCCTCACTTCTCCCCGCCCCCCTTCCATGACGGTCGATTGGCCATTGTTTTCGCGCGTTTCCATGGAGACCTCTCAACCGCCCACACTTCATCTCCATTTTCGCCCTCAGACCACTGTGACAACAATATGTCCATCGACAATGGAAACAGCAAACAAAAGGAGGGAAAGGGTGAAAGAGGGTGTTGTAAAAGGGGTGCGTGGGGAGTGGGTGGGAGAGGCGGGGGAGGAAAGGGGAGAGAAATAGCGAGAGGACGATGGTAAAGGAAAAGGCGGAGGGAGGAGGAAGGGTGGAAAGAATCGACGAATGAGATATTTCTGAAACGCACGAGGAAAAAAAATCATCGGCTCGCGTGAAAGGACGGGGTTTTGAATGTATTTCGGAGCCCGGAAAAGGATTTCTATTCCTAATACTCCTTAATTTAGTCTCGCACACTTCAGATGCTCGTCCATCCACCAGTGAACGCCGATCGAGAGATCAGAATGGTGGTTGGCACCCCACGACGAAAAAACAAGATTTATTTCCTTCCCTGTGGGCAATTTGCTGATACATTTCCGTCCTTACTTAGTGTAGCAATTATCAAGTTCCCATGACCTTAGAGTACTTAGAAACCGAACTAGTAGTTGACCTTAAGGTGTATCACTAAGAGCATTGCGGTAGAGAGAGTCCAATCCTCAACAATTACTCCTATTTGTTTTTCTCTATTTACTATTCATTAGCGGTCCGTACTATCATAACCTTGTAGCTCTGACTCGGGCTACTACCGGTATCCGCTCGTGTTTACTTTACCTCACCTTTCGTGAGGGTCTTGAAATTTCTTTTGAGCGCTCGTAACGTCATTGGAAATTTTTACAAAGTTGTCAAAAAGTACTATGAAAGTATTATTTTCGTTGAATTCATATATTAGATCAGTTATCAATAAGTACACTACCCAGAGTTATTATTGATGGTTTTGAGTTAACGGCATCGGGTTAACTTAAAAGATTACGAAGGTCCTCTTGTTTCTTACATATGATATAATGGTTACTCAATTACTACTCTACTCTACTAACGGCAGGTAAATATTTCGTGAATTAACTATATCATCGTGAAGATACCAGTATAAGAAACCTCTGGTCATCATTGGTAAAATACTCCCTAAAGCGATGCTTATCTGAATAATGATCTATTCCTATTTCGGACTACAGTTAAAAAAGGTTACGTTTACGTGTAATAATTCGATCATTGTCGGTTGGTATCCAACTTTGTGAATTAATACTGGGGTTTGAAATTATGATTGACCAAGATTGAAGTTCTAAGTGTCATATTTGCCTTCGTGTTTGGTTTCTTCTTCAGGTACAAGTTCGCGGTTGTGCGGATAAATTTTGTGATGCAACACCCCCAAAAAGCAAAGGGTTGAATATTACACGATGGAAAATTGAGAGGTCCCATCATATCCTGCGTCTTTAATACCTAGCCGTACCTATATTTCTATTTTTCATCTACATGTATTGCTTGCGATCCAACCTACAGCATGTGAATGAAGGTTTTAGCACTATTGTAAAGTGATGGCGGATGGCAAAAAAATATGAATAAGGATTAGAGGCGTCTGACGTGGGGCTATTGGTTATAAATGGACTTCCTAAATTTATATGACATTGATTTGCATATATTAGTTTCGGTTTGAAGTCATAACACCGAGTATTTCAAATTATTTGTTGTCACAGTTAATCAGTCTCGGAAAAAAGGAAGCCCCTTAATCTGTGGAGCCGGGCATCTCTCATCTGAAATTGAACACCCATGGTTCACTCTGGGAAACTGAGCGAAAAGACGGACAATTTTCCATGCTTTAGATGTAAAAACTCTTACTTTTATGTTAAAAAAAATAATTTCCATCGGCAGTCGAATAAAACTCCCTTACTGAAACAATTTACCTACCTTCCAAACCCTATCCTTGTCTGCCGACTCCATCACTCGTGCACGGGTGATGAGCCCTCGACGTGGAGGGAGTGTACGCAAGCAGGCATAAAATATGGACGCGTTTGCGCACCACAATCGTGCCACTCTCCTCCAATCCCCGTCCCTCTCTCCGATCCTCCCTCCCTCCCGTTTCTCTCTCTCGCACGTAGCAAAAACACTTGATAAATAAATTGCTTCTTTAATTTGATTTCCTCTCCCCCGTCCCCCTCCCTTTCTCTCTCCCCGGGCGTGTAGTGTTTGTCCTATCTCGAGGCGGTTCCTTCTCTTTTCGTGTCGTCTTTTGTTTTTTCGACCTCACCCTCCATGGCGTTTTTCATTCACTCTCCGAAAGCTTCCGCACATCCTCCTAACCCCCTCCCGAATATATATGTGCGTGTTCTTGTTCGTTGATGGGGTGTAAGTATGTATTTGTGACGAGGGCACCTTTATTTGTCTCGGATTCGCGGCGTTGCCTCCACGAAGTGAAGATGCTTCGCGGCGGAGTTTTGATTTTATTTTTTTTTGCGTTGGTCCATTATGTATAATTAAAAGTTGAAAGGACTCAAAATAAAAGCATATCGTATCCTTTTCAAAAAGCAATGTCTACGGGCTTATTTTATGTCCGTTGAAACGTTTCTTGGGAATGGGATATAATGAGATAGACAGTTGGAAATGGGATGGCGAAGGGGGATGCCTTCAAGCACCCCACTGTCTCTGCTTTTGTTCCTCCCCGATCGGTTATTACCCTTTTAAAGAGCACCTCCTACTTGAGCTAAAATATTGCCTCTTTATTTTTGCTTGACATTACTTGAACGCTTCAAAGAAATACTATTGTTATATAATTTTTTTTAAAAGAAAGAAGTTGGGAGATGTGCTAACATCAAACAAACCGTAAATGTGTGAGTTAATCAGATTGATTGCAACTATGAAGAACGCCTCGATTAGAATATCTGCGTGATTATAATCATAAGAAAGTGTTTTTCCAGGTAGTTGTACGTTCTAAATGTGGATTTCGCATTAAGCTCCACATGAATGATTTTTTCACGTCGAGTCCACGTGATACCAAAATTTCCATGAAGAATTTCAATTTTCATTTAGTAGCCAAACGAGGCCCCAGCAATAAGTTAAAATACCACTCGCAGGAAAGAAACTAACTCCGGCCCTTTTCGACTTGGAATTTCAAATTTGGAAGTGGCATGACCATGGCAGTGTTTAATATTTCTTAAACCACAGTACTTTTTTCGTATTTGTTGCAATATCAAAGAGTTACCTGTTGTTCAGAATTTTTAATATACCTAGAGAGGAACATGTATATAGCTACGTTTTCCACGAAAAATAATTGCGCAGTGATAGAAAAACTCATAGTGTAAAAAACTCCGAAATCGTTTTATCATTTCGATGCACTGCTTAATCTTCCCTTTCAATCTTCAATTAGTCTTTAATTC
Organism: Calopteryx splendens; assembly: GCA_002093875.1. Lineage (NCBI taxonomy): Eukaryota > Metazoa > Arthropoda > Insecta > Odonata > Calopterygidae > Calopteryx > Calopteryx splendens. Next base: position 409,562 of record LYUA01000531.1, on the reverse strand, counting down.
GAGAATTGGTTACCTCTAGCTCTCAATTCTAACCTATCCAATTTGTTTTTCTTCTTCCGAGTTAGTTCTTATTCTAACATCCCTCTTCATTTGATGTAGGCACATTTGTCCCCAGCTTTTCCTCGTGAAACCTTTCCATCTATTATGTTCTTAACTAATCGATTGACTCTCAATGCATGCCAAATCCATCTAGCTTTCTTTATCGTGTGTTACGTACTCAATATGCTTTTTGAACGCATTCCTTTCAATTCACTCCCCGAGATTCCACGGTGGGGTGTGGAAAAGCATTCATATTTACGTGCCGAGGACCCCTTATGTATATGCATCACGCCGTTCACGCACAATATGCTGGTTGCAAACATAGTAGGCGCTACTATTTTGCTTTTTAAAAGGCCTGTATTTTCTCAGGAGTTAAACTTCCTCACAAACTATTTTTTTATCTACCTACCATATTTGCTTTTACCCTACTCCTTTTGTGTATTATGCCTCTATTTCCTTTTGATTAGCATGATGCTCGATACTGGCGTTGACTAATTCTGTGTTTTCGGTTCTTGGCTCGATATTTGATACTGGACCATAGAAAGTTGTCAGTTTTTTAAGTTGTGATTGTAGTTACGTGCATTTTGCTATATTTTTTATAATTAAATTTTTGAATGGACGAGAATGAAAACAAATTTTTAACGCGGAAATTTAACCAATATTACTAGATTGATTTAATGTAGACAGGACATGACAGGAATGAGTTGTTTTAACTTAAAAACAAAATCTTTCTTTTTAGAGTAAGTTATTACGATGAGCGACAGATTTATTATGCGATAGAACCCTGTTTTCAAATTTTTACGGCAATTACATAATTACCCGAAAGATCGTTTGCTTGGAAAAAAACAAAGGTGAGAAGTACTGAGAGGGGCAACGATTTCCCTTTCATCCTGTTTATCGAGCGTGCATTGTTTTATTTCGCGGCTAAGGCACCCGTTGATACAGCTTCCCACTGAAATTACGGGCAGCTGTTTGATACATTCTCTTACGGCATCTCCCTTTACTCAGTGAATTTCAGCCAAGGGATGCGCAGAAGTGGGGGACGCAGAAAAGGAAGTCCCAGAGTTAGCTCTGTCTCTTTGAAAACGGGCGCTATACCATCTCTCCCTTCCACGCCACCATTCAAACGGCGTGCCTCGCTAGTAGTTGGACGGGATGGGAAGACAAGGGAGTAAGGGATTGGAAGGGTGGTGGGAGAGAGGAAAGAGAGAGAGGGGGGGACCCATCGAGAGGGGAGGGGCCTCGTGAGGTGGGGGGGGAGTAAGGTTTTTTGGGAGCAGAGAGGGCTCCCGGAGTCTTCGATCGACGTCGGTGACATCTTCCGGTTGAATCGGGGGTTCTCATCCGCAAGGGGATTGGCTCGCTTCCCGATATGGACGGAGCGGTGCGAGGGGGAGTTGACGCCGGGGGGAAGGTGGGGAAGTGTGGGTGGAGGGATCAACCCCTCTCTTTCCCTCCCCTCGCTCGATCTTCGCCCTCCTCCCTCTCTTTCTTCCCTTCTCCAACCCTCTCTCCCCGTAATCTTTCCTTCCTTTCATCCCCGGTCCTCCGGTTCCTCTCCCTTCCTCGCTCGAGACTGGGAATCTATCGCAGAATCGTCGTGTGAATGTTTCAGGGCACTTGTGACTTGACCCATTACATCTCAGTAACAACGGGGCTTTGATATACTTTTGGCCGGTGAACAAACACACCAACTACGTTACCTGACTTATAATTGAATTCCTTGTGGATCATGAGGAGTCAAACTTTGGAATAACTCGAAGACTTAACGCTAGATTAAACTTGTTACAAAGGCATAAATACAAAGCATATTTTGAACGAAAGTAGGAATAAAAACTTTATTGGATATCAAACAAATTAAATTAGTGAGGACGTCTTAATCTCCTTTATCACGATTAGCATTCAATGACCCGTTGCAGTACACCCTTGCGACGGCCTACGGTGAATTGCGTCTATGTGGATGAAATATCAGATCAATATTTCACGATTTAATCGTTAAATTGGAAAGTAGGATACTTTTTTATATAAAAATATTTTCTTCTTTGTGACATTAATTTCTCTATTTTTATATTTGAGTTACCCTTTTTTGTTTATTTCTTTTGAAAGAAACACAAGTTCTTGCGTTGACATGTAATCCTTTGCATAAAATATGTGTATGCATCTTCCAGTGGAAATATTTCCTTCGATGGACCTTAATTATGATGTATTTTTGTGCTAGTTGCAGGTGATCGTATACCTTTAAAATGAATCTCTTTTTCACTTGCATTCCACATGTGGGAAAATTCTCCAAGAATTACATCAATGCTCTCCAATTTCATTGAGGATGTTGAAATGCTAGAATATTAATACATTTTTTTGTAGTCGTTTGTAAAAATTGGCTTTTAAAATTGTACTCAATTTTTTCGAGAGCCGTTGAGAATCTGAAAGGACGACATCATATTGAATTCATACGGCATGGATGATTGAAGTGTTGATTCGTGGTGGAATAAAATATTATATGAGCGATACCATTGTCTAATGGCTCTCTGTCTGGCCAATGAAGACTAGAAAGCCATTATAATCTTGAAAAAAATACAGAGCTTTCCATTACGAGTTCCATGACTTCCGGAACATAAAATAATACTTGTTTTTCCTCATAAAGCGCGAGATTCTCTCTCGTTCATTTTGAGAATAAATCTAATCGTTTGGTTGCGTCCCATCAGCTTAAGAGAAATAATCCTTTCTTTGACTTTATTTCAATCCCGCACTCATGACTGCGTGAGAGATGTACATATTTCGCGTAAACAGACCTTTTGAAATTGGACTTGCGTTTATATCCTAGACGTGGACTCCCAAGGTTTTTGGTACGTTTCGGTGCTTCCAAATTTTCCCTGCTCGGCTTCCGACGCCAGTCCTTCAATTATTAAAGACCACTCTGGCCTAGCCACACACTAGCCCAAACCCCTCTTACCGTCCTCGACGTGATTGAGCCCCCGGCCGAGTCCCGACCCTGGCTGCTGCCTTCCCCTTCCCTCTTCCCCACATCATTCCGGCTTTTCAGTGCGTCTTTCATGCGATCCAATCACGTCCCCTCTCCCCCACTCCTACCCTAATCCTCCCCCTTGCATCTCCTCTCTNCTCCCCCCCCCTCCCTCCCTCTCCGCACCACCCGCTCGTAGGCACGCACACTTGCCCATCCTCCCCGGTGCCCCGCTTTTCCCTCCTCACCACGAGCGGAACAAAGGTGAGCTGCCAAGCCTTCTCCACCCCCACTGCCTCCGCTGCGATTCCCACCGGATCAGCCTCTCTCTCGAGTGCCTGCACCCACCTCTTCGACCTGCCCCTCTCGTCTCCCCCCTCACTCCCCCTTTCGACCAGACGGCTCGGGTTCGACAGATTGCTCCGCCTCGAATCCTTCCGGACGGACACGGGTCGTCTGCGAACCGTTTAGATCCTTTGCATCAGAACATTGAGGACAGATTGGTATCTACTCGTATTTAGGATTGGGGATGATCACTGATACATTAACAGACACCAACCTCAGGCCTAATTAGCACCCTGACGATCCCGACAATGCATTTGCAATAAGGGATCTAGAGGTGGCTGAAGTAAATATCTGCGCCCTACCATTCCACAAAAACTCATCCCTATGCATGCCTACTTTGCACAAGGTGAGATACGAGATGTTACATGTAATTCAGAGGAATGAGGGCTCTTGAATGGTCTTTATTATAGTTTATAAATAGGAATGATAGGGCAGAAATCCATAGCACGTCAAGTTTTATTAGGAAGTGCGAGTAATACACGTTATTTTCGGGCCTGGGGTGTATTCTCACTGTCAAATGCAATCGGCGAGCGGGAATGGATACCATTTTTTTCTCATGTTCCAACGATGAGCTCGCCTCAATAGACGGTATTTCTTGTGTGTTCTCGGAAGTGAAATCAATCACTGCCACTTGATGTCGACACTATCCCACAAGAACAGGTTTTCCCTCAAAAGTGAGTGTCAGTATCGGAAAAATTAATCATAATTATTTTCATGTATTTTCATACCTATCCTATGGTGACATGCCTTGAAAATTCCTACGTGTCACTTAGACTAGGAGACCAAATATTAAAGTTTACCTAAAACGTTTAGTGCCAAGTGCAGTTTGACACTTTTTCACTGTGAAAAAATTATTATTTTATTCCTGGAGATTTTTTTCTCGGTGATTGTAAATGTATGCGCTCAATTCTCTAAGCTCAAAAAGCTACCAAATAATTTACGGTCGAGTAAGGGTGTATCTATACATGTTGAGATTATACGCAGTAAGATTATTCTTAATACATTTCAACGAGTAAATAAAACTCTGCCTTGCAAAACTTTATAGTATTCCATTTCCACGGTCGTGAGTGTCATACTTGAAATTGTGGTGTATGTAAAAGTTTGTGTACAATAAGTCCTTTACTTTCCGAAGTTGATAGACGCATTCAGATTCATAAATTTGACTAAGATTCCGTGTTATGCACAACCGAAGTTTTTCTTATTTATAAATCGTATAATACAGTTTTTCATTGTTATTGACCAAAGACACCTTCAGAACAAATTTATGCTAAATGATGTGGGAGAATAATCATATTTTTTTCTAAAAATTGACTGAATTTCATATTTTATAGTATAATTTGTATTATACCTCAATATAGATTCAAATGCATTCCTCTGATTTACATACCAGTACTGGAAGGAATCTTCTATGAGGAGATGCAAATCATCTACATTTCTCCCTATATAATTTTAAAATATATTTAAGCCATAGTTTAATCGTTAATTTTATCGTGGGCTCTGTGTCATTGATTAATGTCACAGTTACTGACTTCATTAAGTACGATGTTGCCCATGTTATTAAGAAATCTGTAAAAATTCCCTATTTGCGCAGGTACTTTTTTCTTAATTTTTAGATAAAATTAA
>LYUA01000531.1:270730-302910 GCA_002093875.1 Calopteryx splendens | reverse complement strand
CGTTGTGGGAGGGGTTCCATCCACTGTGGTGTGGGACCCGCGCCTGAAGAGGGTGTGAACGTCCCCCTTCACCCTTTGTCCGCGTCCCCCCTCCACGCTATTATTTTCCTCCCTCCCCCTCAACCGCCCACCGCCTGCCACGCTTCACCGCTTCCGTGGCACGCCCACGCGCGGATCGCCCATGCACGCGGAACCGCTCGCGTTCGAAATAGTAAGAACCCCACGCCTCGTGTGTCTCTCTCTCTCGTCTCCCACGCCGAAGCTGGGAGTCGAGCGGGCGGAAAAGCGCGGTTCGCACGCCTCGATTCGTGCTGTTGTGTCCCAGATTGGCACTTTTGCCGGCCGGCCAACCCGGGATTTTTTCAATCAATCACCCACGTGCGTACTTCGAGGTTGCGTAGGCATCAACCTTCGAAATGGTTGCATTGCTGGATGAGTACCGTATAGAACTGACCGTGGTTTTTTGATGAGGAAAAATCCAACAGATGGAAGAGAGGAAATAATAATAAAAGGTGATTCATGAGTGGGCCATGAAAGAATATGGATCGGATGATCCAGTAATAGATGAGTGTGAAAGTGTACCACGTTGTATTTGGCACGAGGAGGGAATGGATTAGGGTTGGATAATCAAATAGATAGGTATATGTGGGAGAAAAGACTAGGGATTTAATAGGAAACACTGGTAGAGGTCTTCAATGGGACTCGGAAGAATAATATCAAGATTAGAATCGCAAGAACAAGAGAGCATGCATAGAGCAGTGCACGTTTCACCGTTTGCCATAGGCGACAGGGATATGCATGAATTGGCAGGGTGTAGGAAATCAGTAAAAGAGTTTCCTAAACCTTTAGTTAAAGTAGGGTTCTGTTTGCATTCCATATAAAGTTGTGAAAGATTTGAAGGCTTGTTGAATTACCCTCCCACCGGTAAATTTCCTCTACACTTGCGTTAAATTTTGCTACGTGTTGTTACGTTTTTTGCTTAGAAATCTAAAAAATATTGTTATCAGGAACACTCCGCATCGTAAGAGATTCCAATTAACTAATAAATAACGTGCCTATGTGATTTTCCGTATAGAAAATTTGTATATTTTTACTTTTCCTGCGTCATTTCTGACGTTCTCAAAGTCATGTTAAATAAGACGTTTTTGTGGGTTGTGAGGAATAGTCGGACGAAGCAATAAATAGTATAAGCATGCGTCAACTGACGAGTTTATATGTTGTTCTCTTTTATAACTTAATTACCAAATACAATCAAAGTGAAAACGGCGATGCATCGTGAAGCACCTTGTAGGTACGTTTCTGCAGTTGGTGTTAATTGTGGAAATTAGTTCGTTTTTTGGAAATCTGATATCACAGCGTGTGCCTTGCATGGGATCAGTTACACAATGAACCTGTTAGATCATTCATTGACTTTGAATGGGGAGTACAGATTATTGCGGATGTACGATATGACAGACGATCAAGTTACGAGAGTATTCATCGCTTAGGTCGAGATATCACCATTAGTCCATGGATTCCCGAAGTGCAAGTATGCGGATGGGTATCTTAAAATATTCACAGAAGTGACGGCCTATATATTGTCGTGTGCCTATGCCATTTCCAATAAAAGTCGTAAGGTTTAAATTCTACTCACCCGGCGGCACATTTTGAGTTTTCAAAGGTAAAGGAATGATGCTAAAACTTCGACGCTTCATGCAACACAAAGGGAGACGATCATCGAGAGCCATGCAATTTGCCGATTTAAGGGGTGCAAATGATGGGATGAATCACAATATAGGGTGATTGAGTAAATAACTTACACCCATTGTAAAGTCGGGTTGTCTGATTTGGAGTTGGAACCGAAATCGCATGCGGCGAGAGTTAATTTCACGAAGCAGGAAAGCCCACAAAGGGTGCTGCCCTCGGCTGTGTATTTTGGCCAGGGGGGAACTTTCATAGGGGGGTGGACTTGATGGATTAGCCCTCTTTTCATTCACTACGTAAAATCGGACGCATGAGGGTTCCCAGTTTCAATCGTCATATTTTTATCTGTTTTCCCTAGCTTTTGTTATAAAAATCATTTTTACCCTTACGCGGGTTGAACCTGTATGGTAGGTTCTCTCATAAAAAAAATTATTTTTCCAAATATCTTCATGTTGAAGACCACAGCAAATGGATGTGGTGAATGGAGTCATGCATTGCAGGACGCTAAAGTAACTTAACTACTTATCCATAAATTGTCAAATGCATGAATACACCAATATGCATTCTATTCTCTGTGTTTCAATCTTCACAACAGTATGACTGTGATCCCATGTAGAAATACTGGATAAATCACTCATGACTTGATGAAAAAAATGGCTCGATAACTTTTTGTGATTATTTTAATGATAGGCTTCGGAAAAAGTCTGAATTGAATTGTGAAGGACATAGGAGTGTCTTGCAGACAGATCGCAGGAAGCATGTAGGCCTAGTGACTATTTAAATCTAGTCTTATTTGTGAAGGAACATGAATCAAGAAAAGAGTATATTAAGGATTCTCTCTTTCGCCCATTTTTCTTTAGCAACTACCGACAACAATTTAACTCGAAACGTAATATTATTTATCTTCATCATGATTTAACAATAGCAATATTGATTGGTATTATTTGTCCTCTGATATCCCTTTATCTTTTCATGTCTTTATAGTTTGCATGCACTTGTGTCTTCCAGTAAAATTTTCACGTAATTCGATCTTGTTTCCGAATAGGTTCTCCTCATACTTCCCCTTTTATAATCCTTGACGTGAAGTCCAGTTTGTTCACCTCTTGTCATGTAAGAGCCTTTTGTCTTCACCTACTCCTCAAAAGAACTTCTTCGTGTAGTCACTCGATCTCTTCATTTGATCTACATCGCTCTTCCCTAAAGTTGCATTTTAATCGCTTTCGATCTCCTTTTCTATGTTGCTGGTACTCAAAACCTTTTCGTACAAAAAATATGAAGCGAGACCCTACTCTGCCGTTACATGTGTCTTCCCTTACGGCGAGACAGGAAAAAGAGACTACCATGACTCCCAGCTCGGAGGTGAGACAGAAAATAACTCCAGCGTCGAACGTCCTCCTTGCTGTGGGTGTATGAGGTGTACCAGTGTGGCGGTGCGCATGCCAAGGTATGGTACTCGGTACCATGAACAAGGACATCCATCCTGGTGCGCAAATATACCAGGTACTTTTAAAAATATCTCCATGCATCCAAAGAATAGGAATATTTTTCATCCTTTTTGTGTTCTCGATATTTCCTACCGAGAATGGATATTGGACCTTCACTGAAAGTTCTTAGTGAAAATCTCCTGTTTTTATATCTCTCACTCCTAACTTTTCATTCGTCCCTCGAAGTGCCAGCCACATCGCAATGCCAGCACGAAAAAGTGGTAATGGCGCACAAAAAAAAACAAAATTACCAGCCCAGTCCAAGCTTCGGGGATTCAAAATCAAAATCCCGGTTCTATAACCAGTTTCTACTCTCGACAATTATAGTACTGCAGATTTTTGGCATTCTAAGGGACTTAGGTTAATATCCCAGGGTTTTATAACTTGATGGTAAAAATGACGTTTAGGCTATTCGACTGTTTTAGTAAAGTTCTTTAAGTATTCCTTTAAGATGATAGGGGATATTACTAATGCCTTATTTGTAGCTGATTCATGTGAATCCTTAAATGTTTTTTTTCAATTGAAACAGCTCCAAGTTATTTTGTTACAACTTGTTATCAATGATATCTAGACTCAGCTGTCATTTTCCGCTAAAAAGAGTGTAATTCATAGAGTCGAAAAGTGGTAAATAATTTGTGTCGCGAGGTGCCGTTGAATTAATATAACCAATGGAAAGTGAACAAAGTGAAAGGATGAATTGGATAGAGAAGAAAACAAGTTGATACGCTTGTGACAGGGTTTGGGCAGAGAGGCTGCTATTGAAGGGAATTTGAACGGGACGGGAAAAGTGGATGCCAGGGTTCTGAAGGACGTAATTCACGGGAAATTTTTCATCCTGCGCGGAATATGGAGGTTGACAATACACATTTTGGACCGAAAGGAAGCTGTTAATGATAATGTAGAGCTGAAAAAGCCAACAGTGTAGGAGGAATCGTATACCTACAATATTACCCCGTCAATACTTTGGATTGTGAATTATACTTCAGGGATTGTCCAAAAACTCCCACCATCAGATATTTAACCAGTGATGGCGACTTGAGTGTCGAGATTCGAGACGGGGGTGGTTAAGTACATTAGGGGGCCCCCCGCCGATGCAGGAGGGTGTCATCCCGACCACCCCATCCGTTCCAGCAGCGGCGGCACCCGATCAGCGAGCGCCCCGCGTGCAGAGAGGGCGGCACACTACACCGCCCGCTCCCTCCCCACCTGCTCCTCCCGTTCCCCTCCCCCCGTCCGCCCCCTTCCCGCACCGCATTGGAAAGGGTGCGGGGGAAGAAGGGTTTTAGGCACGGCGGAGGGTGTCGGGGCGGTGGTGGTGCCGCTGCCGCGAGGGGGGAGGGTGTGTGTGTGGGGGAGAGAGTCGGTCGGCGGTGGGCTCGGCAGCGGGAGGGAGGCGGACCCTCTCTCGCCCGGTCCAACGAACGGCGTCGGCGCTCAATAACGCGGGGAGCTTTAAAGGGGAGGCCCCGTTCCGGTCGGTCTCCTCCGGGGAGGCCTGAGAGAGGAGGGGGTGGGTGGGGTCCCCAGAATGGACCCCTTCCTCCCATCCTCCCGCGACACCCCTTTCACGGGATCTTTAGGCCACACACCCCCACCCCCCGCGCCGAGAGTCCCAGCTCCATAGAGAGATTCCCGCGATCTCAGCTTCTGATTTCCGCGGTGGGAGGCGTCGGGGGAGCGGGGGAAGGTGGCCGGGGAAGGGTTTTCGGAGGTGGAGGCCTTTTTTGGAGCTCTTTGTATGCGTGTTCCCCTGTGCTCATCCGAGCGGTGGCTCAAAAACAATTGTTTTCGCCGACTTTAAGAGGGGATGATTGTTCTGGGGTTCCAGCCCTCCGAAGGTTCGGATTGTGTGGAGGGGAGAGAGGGATCGCCTCCCGTGGGCATTGGATTTTAATCAATCGCTCCCCGCTCTTAATGAAGCGACCGCTCATTTATATCGTGCGTTTACGCTCTCCGTTAGTTTTCATCTTTCCTATGGTCCTCATCCTACCTGGGTCCATTTGAGGTGCCTATAAATTGTACGGGGGAGGTGAGGGGGAGGGGGGGTGGTTCTTTTGGGATGATTTTCCTGGTAATCTCATTCCAGGGGGATTCGTTCGTGCTCTATTACCCTGGTTTAGGTGCAAAGACGGCGAACAAATTGGGTTGGGGAGATGATACAAAGTTATCGTGAGGTGATGGCTCGACTTTACAGAATGTTAGGGGAGGGACGTAATTGGAATATTATATGGTGGGTGGGAAATATTCAACTATAGGGTCGGCATATGAAAGGAAAATTCGTTCTTTGTCTTCAAGAATAATATAGTACAATCAATATCTATCTTTCTTAGGGTTCTAGAACACCGAATGGATTATTTTTAGCATTTATGATTTGGGGATCCCTCGTAGTTAATTAACATTGATTTCCTGGGTAAGAGGAACCTAAGTTGCCTTGTAGGAAGAACATAATGGAGATGAATGAGATTTAGCATGAGCAGATAGCAGAAACGCAAGATATAGCGCTCCGGTAAAGAAAGCTGTTTATAGTTGGCAAAATGTGGCGAGGGATGTGAAGTATGGTGCACTGAAGCAATACAAATACCTATATTTATATAATTTCTTCGATAAACATTTTTGCCCCCTCAATTGGGTGTTTGCAGCTTGATTTGTGGTACATCATCTTGCTTATGATGCCTCTTCATTTTTTTACGTTGCTTGCAATACTATAGCGTACTAGCATTTTATGCACCGGGTCATCCTGAACACGTGATTTAAATATTGTTAACTCAGGTGCTTCGCCAATCTTTCGAATTGAAAAATCAGGGTGCTCAGAAATTATGGTACAGAAATACCGTAAGTAGTGGTATATTTCTACACCTATCGGGTGTAAAATATTAACTACAGTAAATGTTAAATATTTATCCCTGGTATAAATTTTAGATGGGGCGCGGAAGTCCAGTGGGTAGAGTACTGAGCTACTAACCGGAGTGTTCGGGTTCGATTCCGGGTGACGTTTCTGGGCATCCTCATGGTACACGAAAAATGGTGCACAGCTTTACCAAAGCTGTGTACCATTTTTCGGGTACCAGGTCATCCTGGTAAATCACAGGCGGTACACGGAAATTAACTGGGCCCCCTACCCTGATCTGAGATTTTCACCCGCCTTAGGGCTTAGTACTGGGTGAGCTCTACCCTCACCTACCAAACAGACCTTCGGCTTGATAACTGTGATTTGATTTTGATTGATCTTAGCTTGAGGTCAGTCACCATCGTCATTTTTTTTGTAATAGCTAGGTTAATGTATATAATTTTGAAATAAAATAGTTGGAAATTAAAGAAAAATGTTTACTGTGGAGAAATTTAAAGTAGATCTATGCGTAAAAATGTCTGGTTCCTTAGTTTATTTTTCTTTGAAATTTTTATTGAGTTCATTTTTCTTTCAACTAGATTTCGCGCTTCAAAAAGAAGCCTTAAATTCTTCGAATGTTCTTCATGAGCATCCCATATTCACTTAGTCCGTCTCTCGACTTCTTGTTTACTTGTAGCCCTTTAAAACCAAAGAGGTCTTAAACAACTTAAATACACAGCATTCAATTTCTGCTTCAGAGGAAAAGGTGAAATCGATTGGCAAAATTCCTGGTTATGACTTAAGAATAGAAAGTAGGCTTGGGTATTCCATTCTCTGGCCTAACTGTTTTTCTCCAGAGGCGAAATCTCTGGATTCAGGGGCGTGAGGTAGAAAATGACCCCTTTAGCTGGGATTCGACCGTTAGGGGCTCGTCTCTAAGTCTCCACACGGAATAGTTGATTCGGAACGGACGAAGTGCCTTTCAACTACGGTTAGGCTTCGTTCATTTTCATGTAACGGCTCGTAGAATGAGAGGAAAACCTTAAGTCGGTAATTTTTCTTGATGTATTTTTTTTTCAATATCCAGTGGCAAAAGGGGTTGCGTTATGGGGTGCGTTACGGAATATTTTAAGCGTTGGAGCAAACTTCAAAGTATCGTTCAGTAAAAGTAATGAGAGCACAGATGGTGCTGTCCACTTATTCATTCTTACAAACAAGGCGTGCATTTCCACGCGTAGGTGTTGTCGTCAGGTGTACAGTGATAGGTAAATAGAAAACTTGATGTTAAGGTCTAGGAGTTAAAACGTGCATTCCGTCATGCCATGCTTAGAACTGTTAATTTAATTGCCGTTGATCGTTCAGCAACCATATGAGTGCAGCACTATCGAGAAACTTAGGCTTTCTGTTAGCACCTTTTTCTATGATAAGGAGTTATCATTTTTCATTGATGGAGAATTTCAAAGTAAGCAAGAAATTTAGAAAACACGCAACATATATCCTATTCCAGTTGAAAATAGACGTTGTTATGACGGCTGATTATATGCTACTGTGATTTGTTCGTAGCCTTAATAATGCATACATATGTATAGAATGTAAACTTGATTAGCCATTATGACTGTTTTCGTCCAACCGCATCAAATTGTGAAAGGGAGCACATACCTACAGTCACCGTCCAGAGTGAAATGCTAGAAGCTATATACTTCTGAACCGAAATATTCATAAAACTGGACGTTATGGTATGTCCTATGAAATTAATTACTTATTTTATTTTTTAACTATAAATACCGAATACTTACCTAATTTTAGACTAAATGCGGTTACTTTAGCTCTTTTTTGTAGCATCATGGAATCTAGGATTGAGTAGAAAAAAAAATTGGATCTCTTGGTAGTCGATGGAATAACTCGAAACGCGGCAGACGAGGAGAGCGTGACGTAAGGACCCTCTGACTCACGCATTTTACATATTCCTGGGGGATTACCTTCGGCATTTGTGAGAACATGACGACAATTGCTCGATGCCACGAAGGCGTTAGAATGATCAACGCATGCGCATTCGGTGCGACGCCCTCCGACCAATAGCTGGAGATCACCTTGGTCCTCTGTGGTCACTCGAGACCTCCTTTCATTCGGAATCGATTGCCTCCCTACCGGGGTCACTAAAGGGAGAGTATTTTTCCTATGAATTTTTCTCTTCTGCCTAGCAAAATTTCTTATCGGGGAAGAACACTGCCTCTAAGTCTCATCGAGTATCTCAGTCTTCGGCAGTACGTAATGAAAGGCCTAAAAAATGACGTTTTAATTCTGATGCACCTCTAATTTAATAGATAATTTTAGGCAGTATGATAACTGACTCATAATTCACGATGGAATCCATGTCATTGATAAGAATGATAAGTGCGTTGAGATGTATTTTACTCCTCATTATTACTGTGCAAAGCAAAAATTATCTAAATCGTGGCTTTTATTTCAAAAAAAGAATTATTTTAGTTCTCACTTAATTTTTAAAAACTTTGGCTAATTATTTTTTTACGAGAACCTTTTTTCTTGTTGGTTCAATTTATTTCACACTATGTCATGGTGAAGACATCGTATGCTCATGACCTCTTTTCAACGAAGTAACCTACTTAGAATTTGCAGTCCATAGCCCATTGGTCAAATAGAATTTACCGAAATTCATCCGACAAGAGAGCAAAAATTCACTTCGTCTGAGTGCGAGGAAGTTAAAGATCTATAAGGATCGTTCGATCGTGCATTGAGATATGCTTCAGCTGCGTCATATTAGGCATTTGTTCTTGTAGGTTCCTGACCGCTGAAGCCATGTGCTGTATACAATAAACATGGGTAATTAGGGCGAGGTACATGGATTAGGGAGGATAATTAAGGACCTACGAGAAAAGTGGTGTAGGCATTTAAATTTCATGCATGTTACTGCCCAAAGGCGTTCGGGGGACCTCAAGCTAACCACCCTGTTGGCTTAATGCTCTGCGGCGCTTGTGAAATGTACCGTGCGTGATGCTCAGCCATAGAATGAAATACCACTTCATAATTCTGCCATCTCCGCGAACTGAAACTGGACCCTTGCTGTATATAGGTAGTGCACAGAATCATCCAAATTCCGCTTGTAGCTGATGCGAGCATAAAATTTTAAATATTTAATAGATGGGGAATATGTGGAAGAAAACTTCCCATAATAACGTGGAAATTTATGATTAACACTTCTTTTTTATCAATTTGACCATGGGCACTATATTAAAAACAATTATAAGACCTAACTTTAAGATATTGAGTTTCATTTGGTCTCGTAGAGTGCGCCCGATTTGAATACTCCAGTGACCTCGCTACTCATGGATAATGAGAGCAGCCATGAATCGCGAGATACTATGCCTTCACAATTTATTCTATTCAATTTGCTGCTCATCTTACGAAATTGTACTAAAAAAGCTATGGAAAAAAACTAGTTTACGAATACCCACACGCCGCTTACATTAGATTATTTGTCTTGATGAATTTTCTAAAAGATTTATTATCCTCCTTCCATTTCCTTGCACCACATAAAGCGGATGAAAAGAGTGCGTTTCATATCTGACCTGTCGCACTCTGGCGGGTGCTGCGCTCTGTTAGACGGTGCACTCGGGTCAGGGAAAAGCCCTTCACTCAGTCACCCACCACTCCACGGTTCCACCTCTCATTCCCCCAAGTAATCAGTTGCCTAGTCTACGTGCCTCCCCGAGGTAGATCCCCCCTGGTGGTCGTGAGTTGGGATTGGAAGCGAGACTTAAGTAGCAAAAACTAGTTCCAAGGCAGCACCAGATAGTAGTTTTAAAATACTAATTTTAAACTTACTTAAACTTAAAATACTAGTTTAAACTAATTCAAACACGGCCATCGCTTCAAAATTATGGACGGACGCGCGGAAGTTGCAATTCCTTTTTTTAAACGTGAGTTTTTTTTTTGAAGATTAGGGCAAGAGCCAAGTGATCTCCAGTGATAACAGGTGTGACCTCCCCACTAACACGCTGCGGGCGAGGCCCTGGAGGGAGCGAAGTGAGGAAATCCTAATGACCCTCGGACCATTGCCCTTTAGGAGACCAGGGCGACGGGAACGTTTGGGTTACGGGGAAGAGTGCGACACGAGAAACAGTCCCATTTGGAGGCTTCTCGAACAATCGGGGGAGTCGGAAGGTCAACATTTTTATGCACGGTCTGCGTCTGCCATTATTCATCGTGAAATCCACCCCAGGAGAGGTAGAAAATAGAGTCGTACGTTGCCAGGACGGGAATCACGTTCAAAAGGTTTTTTGATCCATGTTTTTCTGAGTGCAGTTAATATTAACCAACAGCAAAATAGTGATGTTCAAACTTTATTTTCAAGAATTTTTAAGAAGAGGGATTTACAAATGGAAAATGACAAAATAATTTCCCTCCATTCGAATATTAATAATAATTGTTGATAGTAAATTTATGCTACGCTATTGAGTCATTTTTCATTTTCATATGGGTAAGATTCTACTCCAGGAACCATAAAGAAAAATATTTCAATTATTTTATAAAATATTTTTTCAAAGAAGTCACGAGTTTTAATCGTATTCAAGACCGACCCTCAGGCAATGCACAAATTCGTAAATACCAAAAATGAAGCACAGTAAATTTATTTTTTTTTAATTTTCAGAAGGTTTTATTCGAGGAAAGGAGACCAATAAGAATAATTTGAAAATATCTTTGGAATTGTCTGAAATTTATTTGAGCCTGCCTTACTGTGAAAATCAGACCTGAGAACTAGAAGAGGTGGTCATTTAGGAAAGAGCAAGGAAGTAAATGAGGGCGAATAATATTTATCAATAACTGGAGGTATAGAATTTTTCATAACTAAATTAAATGCAATTAAGAGATTTAGTTCACACATGCAGCACAAGGTTTAAAAGATAAACGATATTCGTACGTTGAGGGTAGTATACCTAATTGTATTTTATCAAAGTGTAAAATTCTATTTTAACAAATATCTCAAATCACAGTCAAACCCTCCCATTCTATGGAAATAGATCAAGAAGTAAATTTTTCTTAGCTTCTTTACATAAATACAGCCGTTCAAAGTTCGCGTTTCTGAGCCATAGCAAAATTGTAAGGGAGGGATGGTTCAAAAAATTTAATTATACGAAATAACTTTATAGTGAAAGAAACTGAATTTTTAAAAATCGTCGAACAGTATTTTTAGAGAATTGAACAGATTGAGCGGTTTTTGAATTTTTAAGAAGGTAAAAACCAGCTCTACATAGCGTCTACATGAATAATGATGTTTCATGTTGTTGTTCCATGACGCATGCAATGTTGCGGATATACTTTTGTAAAAATCGTCTGCTCAGGTGTGAGGCTAAGGAATAAAATGTTTACCTTAAACTGAAATGTTTCCATTGTTTCATAGTAAGATCAGTTGCTTAAATGAAAAAAATACTTATTATCCAGACGCCAACCACATCATGATTAAGTTGAATATGTTCGTTCACCAGCTGGCAAAACCCGAACTACGTGCTGTACGTTTCCACCACAAGTGAAAGATATTGCTGGTGACATAATTGCGTTTGTAACTTGTTTTCTTTTCGTCAAACATCAGGTTTAAGTAGGTAGGAAAAATTTTGAGTTGAGGCCGAGGTAGAGAAAATTTCGAGTTTTCGAGGTATTGTGAAGTTCTTCACATTCATTGGTTGAGGTGCAGAAAGAGTTGATTGTTTTGATGAATTTGTTCGCACATACGTTGTATCAAACTAAAAAAATCCAGCATCATGATTGCCATTCACAATACATCGCATGCTTTCACCTAACAAAGCGTATGAAATGAGAGACATCGTGAGTACATTTTAGATGTCGAATTAGCTATTAACTGGTGAAATTGGCATTACAAAAAAATCAATTGGTTTCTTAAATGAAATTAAAGCACTAAAAATGAATAATGTTTTACGAATAAGCCAAGCCAATATCATGTTACGGAAAATTTTAGAAGCAGCAAGAAAATATGTTCATAGAAAATTTTCTTTTGATATCTCGTTCATTATAAATAAGACGGGAGTTACATTAATCGAAGAAGATTTTGCGAGTTATTTTCGTCTTTGTCGTAACTTCGTTTCGTGCGTCAAATTTACTGTAGTTTACTTAAAACTGAAAAATTATTCAGGAGAATATCAAATAGTCGAAAGTTGCTCATAAATATATACGGCTAGATTTCAAGTCAATTGTCTAAAGGAAAGTGTGTGTGACAACGGATTGAAATTAAAATATTTCATCCGTCCTCCCTAAGTTACACACTTGGTTCATATGCGAAGAGAGGATTCTGCCTTAAAATTACCACCGTAGAAATTCGGGTGGAAATGAACAATGCAAGGATATAAATATGTTCTATAACATATGATAAATAAGTATACTTAGTTTAAGATACACACGCGTGTCGGAAGATATAAACAAAAACTGTGAAGAGTTTTATTCCAGTTTCAGGCAAACTTACGTATATCCTAAAATATAACTCGATTCATTTGGCGTCCCCCATACGTTTATACTCTTTCGCTGAAAATAAGCTCAGTCATAAAATAAACGAAACATGCCTCCTTTATTTCTGAGTTTTGTGTTAGAATTCGGTGGTACTACCACTTTTGTAATCCCTGTACACACATGATCCATAAAAATTGATAGGTATGCATATTTTATTGCCTCACAGGAGTCGTCTGTGAATTCATAGATCTCGTATTCTCCCAGTAAATATGAGATAGACATTTAAGACTTCGCAACCACCCTTCCTCGGTTGAAGACGGTAACGTATTGGTGATTTATAAAAAAATGGTGGTCTCTTATATATATATATTCTCAGGGAATCCGGGGTCTGATTGAAATGCGAAAGTCTTGGTTCTTCATGGTTTCGAGTGGACCCGAAACCATGAAGAACCGCGGGTCCACCGCGCCGCTTCCATCCTTATAATGTCATTTATTAATAATCAAAAATACACTTGAAGACGTTTGCAAATATTTAATTGGTCTAGGCATTAAACTGGAGTATATTTACACAATTATACCGCTCATGTTTGTGAGTTTTACTCGTACCAATACGTTTAGTAAAAAAAGCATTATTAAGTCATTCACATTGTATTTTACCAGGAAATAAATGCACGTCAACCATATATAACCCATACCTAAATAATGATTATAAGATATGTGTTTCAATTAGGTCTCATACGTGTTCTCAGATAGGCTTTATTTAATAAAAACACGTCTACGCTTATAGGCAATCTCCATCAATCCCTTCAATTTGGATCTGCGATTTCCTGCACTTCGAAAATTTCCCTCATACAAACTTATTGTGTGCTTTCATTTAGTGTCCAAACTTCCACCTTAACCACCTGCTGAATCCACAAAAGGGTGCATGGAAGTCTTATCGTATTTTATAAAAATACAAGCAAGCAGAAGTTGCGCCAAGATTCCCCTCATTTTGTGAAACATCTCACGTTATTCAAAAACTTCATTAGCAAACTTGCGGCCTCGAGAACGTCCGCCACCGAATGGATTAATGAATTTATTTCACTCAAAAGCCCTCGGGAATATTAAGAGAAATTGGAAAAATATTTTTTCCTCGTGCGACATTTATTTTCCTGTAGCAAGAATGGTAATGTTATGACAAGTAGGAGGTCTTAACCTTCGGTGCAATCCTTGGGTTTTAGGGAACTCTGAGCCATACGAAGGGTCGTACTTATGCACTATATCTGCTTGGGAAGCTAGCCACGACAATCCAGCCCCGCTGTGCCATAATTTGTGGCAGGAATTGATAAACCACGAATATTTCCGTTTTTTGAGAGCATCTATTACCATTTTCAACAATACTTACGCCTCAATTAAAGCTCCAAGAAAATAAAATAATTTCAGATGTATTGCTAAATACGTTGGGCGTTTCAGTGGGATACAGTATTTTGTATATTCACTGACTTTAACATAGAATCTCATTTTTTAAATAACTTATTGATGAACATTTACAGTGATGTTAGTAAAATGTTTAAAGAATAATCTAGTTATTCTGATGTGCAACGGCCTTGCGGTGCAAGTTTAGATTTTTTGAAGTGTATCATTACGAATTGCAGGTTCATAGTCGGCATGTACTAATGAAATCTGTATATGCCCATTACTGCATCGATAGTAGGTGCCTTTCGCTGGGATATAGTTATTTCAGCTGTTCCTTAAATCCCCGGAGTGACCATCATCCCATTATTTTTTAAATAAATATTCCAATGTAAAATTTCCACGATGCGGAACCCTAAACCACAGCATTCTTTTTTTCTTTCCATTCGCAGGCGTGATATCAGCGGGTGTCTCCGTTCCAGTTCAGATACCCAGCCAAGCACCAGACCTTGCATCCAGTTACCACTGGCCCCGCATCCAGTGATCGCCGCCGTAAGAAGGGAGTCGAAATAGCGACCCTCAATGACGTGGATTTTCCGGCGAGTTGGTCGCTCTAGTGGTTCCTGTCTTCTAGGAAGACGATTTAGAAGACCCTGCGGGAGGAGAGCGACGAGAACTCCCTATTTCCTACAAAGTTTCACATTTGGATGCGCGAAGAGGTCCCCGCGTCTTCGAAGAGTCGGTTCCCGAGAGAGTACTCACCGGAGGAGGGAGGAACTCGAGGACGAACAGAAGAATTCCCCTACAAATAAGGGTTTTTTGGCACGAACGGACTTGACAGAGATTTCGTCGCCAATCACACTTTAGTACCGTGCCATTTTTTTAAGTTGGGACCCGGATAACAGGGTAGTATGTTATATCGCAGGAGCACATGTCCCAGGATATTTTCTTCCGCAATGTAAGATAAGAGACACGGAACTCATATTCCCCGCCAAAGTCATGACCAGTTTTTGTTCTTCCCTGTCACTTTGAAGTTAGCTTTTCGACTTTCAATCAGCGGGAGAGTTTGTTTTTGGCATCGACGAGATAACTTGAATAACTATGAGACGTGGATAAGAGGTCGAGGGAGGCCAGTATATGTGTCGTTCATTTTAATGGGTTAGCGGATCGAAAAAAGGCTCGTCCCTTGAATTTTGCAATATTTACAGTGTACTAAATGACGATGTAATAAGAATTGTCGAATCCCCTTCAAGGCATAATTTTCGAGCTCTTTGATGCGCCAAGGTGATATTTCTCGTTTTATAAATAAAAAAATGACGATTGAAAAAAATATGACCCGACGTTTTGAGTGTGGTTTCCCTCCACTTTCACCGCGATGTAGTAATTACTTTTGTTAAGATCGCAGTGAACCAAGAGATCGGGCGCTAAATTACAAAAAAAGAAATAAAAGAGGGTCCAAGAATAGTCTTGGGATTAGGAATGAGTGTGTGAGTGTGTGTTTTGTTTCGTTTGCTGTCTCGTAAAAAAAAGAGTAAAAACAAATGTGTAGTGACATCCCGTCCCACCCTAAACCCATATTTCCAGTATTTGAATGTCTTTTCCGTTTGGTAACAAATGAAAAAAAAATGTTTAGGAAAGGCAAGGTGAGCCAGGCCATTTCCCAGAATATGCGAGTCCTTTCAAACCAGAACACCTCTCCAAGTACACATTCCTTCATAGCAATCCCCTTCCCTTCAACCCATTGCCCCAATGCAGAATCCCTCCCACAAAGAACCTGTGTATATGTAAAGACAGATGGTGTAATTTTCATTGATTATAGTCATAAATAGTGATGTAGGATTAAATGGTCGTATTTAATGTCAAAAAAGCATTTTGTAGTTCCTATGTCTGATATTGTTGGTTTCATGAATTATTCTACAGTATATATTTACCGTGTATCTGCAAATGGAAATCTTAATTCCAGTTATTTTAACTCATCAGGAGAATTATGTTTCCCAACAATTTCTTGCAAATCATTTAGAGCTCCACATGCATTAATATACCTAATGAATTTCATGTTGTGAAAACATTTTGTTACTGTGAACATGTAAGGAGGAAAGTTGAGGAACAATAAATTAGCTGTTTTTAGAATGTAGAACACAAGTGGAATCAATAAAATACTTCTTTCGTTAGGAATGGAAATGTCATGATTTGAATTGTGGTGGATTTAGCATCTTCTTGGTCTGCAACTTCTCATGAAATGCTGCTATGCTTCAAGTTGGTAATTGGCCCTTCGATTCAAGAATATCAAGTAAGTGTGTAATACCCAAGAGGAAATCTTGGCTCAAAAATTAAATGAAAAGCATAATGAATTGCCATCAGTTTGGAATGCTTTTATTTCAAATTAATATGCATTGTTGTTTGAGGAGCCAAGAATGGCTTGGTTCAATTAGGAAGGGCCTGATAGGGATATTTATAGAAAATACACAAGTGATGAATATACACTTGTTACACATATGTAGGGCTATTTGTGAATAGAATTTATAGAAAGATATTCATTCAGAACCAACAATAAGATCAATTCTTGAAGCCTTGATTTTAAAGATTAAAACTTCATTTCTATCATGGTGATGCATACCCACAAATTACCATGCAACATTGGCTTTTAAATACGTAAAGCTCAAATGGTTTTATGGTTCATTAAATGAAACTGAGAAGTGCATGCATTTTTAAAACAATTAAATTGTTCTAACACATTAAATACCTACATACATAATTGCTCCATGAATTTTCAGTTTTTTTTCAATTATAGTTACCTGGATGGAGTAGTGTCTATAGTGAAAATTGACCACAGCAATTGCATTACTCACAAACCAATCTACTAATACTACCAATTTTAGGTGTGAATTATGAAGGCAGAAATTATCAGCTGCATCTTGAATCTATCAAAACAATTTATAGAAGCTATCAAGAATTTATTAGGAAGTACTGCTAATCATAGAAAGGCTGGCGAATAATTCCAGAGCAAATTGAGCACTTGAAAAATATTTATTTAACAATGATAGTATATAACTATTAATATAAAAAATTCATTTGTTAGTAGGACCTTTTTATAACAATAAGAACCTTGTCCTTGTTATTGGCATAATTACAAATGCAGCCAAATTGTTGGAATAAGTTATTATGATTGTTGTACCCATCTTAATGGCTTGTTTAAAAACAACCTGCCTCTGCATATTTACACTCTACTCAATGGGCAGTATTTGAGCATGTAGCATTGCAGCCGTCACCCATTTTCTGCGAAGCAGCAGTTTTAGACATATCACAGCAAGAGAACTCCTGGGAAGGCAATCTATAGGCATTCAATACCTTACAAAGTTAAAATTATTCAATATTAAAATAAAATACATGATAGGAAAAACATATATATCAAACCTTCAACATTATATACCACCAATTACTGTGCACACATTTTGATGAAAAGAGAAAAAACTGTGTCCACATGTTTATCTTGTGCTTTGGAATGCAGGTGGGGGAATGGCATGAAGCTCTACCTTAAGTCATAGTAGTCTTAATTTGAGATCACTATATATCTTTGTGAAACGTTGGCTAAATGACTTGGTGGAGCGGATGGCCTTAGTGCCGGTTCAAACACGTCATCATATCCTTCGGGAGGTGTCCGCTGAGGAATGCGGGCGTCGACTAAGAGTGGTGTCCTCTCATCCAGAGTCCTCCTTGAAGAGGATGAACACCATGATGTGCAGATTCCACAAACTTCTCTTGGGGGAGGGGGAAAGGGAGGGCTGGTCCGTTGGAGGAACAATTGCATTGAAATTCCCACGGCGGAGAGGGTGAGCCACACCAGGGTCAGTGTGAGATCTAAATCAGATTGTAGAGAAAATCACACAGTAGTTATGATGGAATATCAACCTCTAGCCACATTTCATACAAGTTGGGAGAAGTGCTCAACCATGCATGACCACTGTGTCACCATAACCTTCACCTGGTCCCTTAAAACATTGAACCTTACAGTACATTGGCTGCATTTATCCCTTTGAATTCAAAAGTTCTACCCTAATCTTTTTTAAATTCCATCATCAGCTATTAAAACTTCCCCAGTTAATTAATGCTGAACATATCTCCTGTTTTTGACCAATGTGCAAATTAATCAGACACAAATATTGAAGTAGTACAAAAATTATATTTTCCATGACAACTTGGCTAATCCACACCAATAGTATGCTACTAAGGCATTTTCATAAGTATACCAATATGTCCCAAATTTTATTAATTTAATGTAGTAAAAATTTTTAAAATAAATGTAGTAAATGTCTTCACAAAACATAAAGCATTATTAAAATTTTACCACAAACGTACATTGAAAATGCATGGGATATGTATCATTTAACTTTCTAGTACTGTAATGAGGAAAAAAAATGCTTGAAAGCATAGAGGGTTATGTATTATAGAACTAGGGAATTAATCATTTAATGAAAACATGAGAGGGTTGAGGTTGTCTAGTGGGTAGAGCACTGAGCTACAGATCAGAGGGCCAGGGTTAGATTCTAGGTGATGCCTCTGGGCACCCTCAGCTTCATCTAAGGTTTGTGACTTTTTGGGTATCAGGTCTTCCTGGGAAACCGCAGGTGGTACATGAAAACGAACTAGCCTCCCACACCCTGATGTGTGAATTTCAAATGCTGTGGGGCTTAGTATTAATTAGCTCTACCCTCAACCATCAAACCAATTTTCAGGTTGAATAAATTGATGTATACATATGATACATTGTGATTGAAATACAACAATATGGATGCTTTATTTAATAAATCACTCTATCCAATTAGTTTCACACACGGTAATGGCCATTATATAACGAATTTGTACATGATGGAAAATCATTAATATTGAGGAAATCTAAGCAGATTTATAAATTCAGGATTCTATGTGAGACAACTACAAATGAAAACAGAATAAAACCTTACCGAATATGATGATTTTTTTCTTTACCTTTATACTGATATGGTGGACTGATAACAGCTGATCTGAATTCAGGTACTGTAGCTCTCTTGATTGTATTCAAAATAATAAATTTCAGGTTGCTACCAATGTAATGATCAATTGGAACTATTACAGCATATGCTCCTAATATACCACTTGCAACGATACAGGCCTGGAGATATAAAAGTAAATGAGCAAGCACAAAACCAAATTGATATATTTTATGAAAATATAAGGATAAAAAGTCATGACAAACAGTCAACTACCTTATGAGACAGATAAACTAATACAGCAGGTGCAAAGAGAATGATAACTCCGAAAGCTATCCAGAAATTGATATCAATCTCCATAAGGTCAACGTCCCCTGAAATAATGAAATCAGGAATCTTCATTAAAATAAATATCCTTGAAAACATGTCATCCATAATGAGGCTCCTGAATAATAACTCACCCAATCCAGCATAAAACAGAATTGAAGCCAGAAGAAAGCCCACATTGAGTGAGATAAGTATGACATGAAAAAAAGGCAGGGCACATATCTGCCAGAAAAATACACAAATGAAAGCCAGTGCAACACCAAAACATATTGATGCAGGATATAGGCCTAATGAAAGAGAATAAGATATACATTTCAGAAGCTTTAAATAAATAAATATTTGAAAACACTGAAGTGCATAATATTCTTTAGCTTACCAAAGTTAAGGAATGGGTAAAATACCATTACAGCAATAATAGCTCCAGTAAGGAAAGAATGCATGAATATCTGTGACCGGAAGAAAATATGTCCAAATAGACACATAAAAAGACCCATA
This sequence comes from Calopteryx splendens, assembly GCA_002093875.1. Lineage (NCBI taxonomy): Eukaryota > Metazoa > Arthropoda > Insecta > Odonata > Calopterygidae > Calopteryx > Calopteryx splendens. The sequence goes on along the minus strand of LYUA01000531.1, from coordinate 283,258 downwards.
AAAAACAAAACTGCACAGACCACTTTTGCAAATGTAGTAGCTGGAAAAAAGAGAGATTACTCAATAAAAAAGTATCATTTAACAATCTCAACTTAATACAAAATTTTTTCCATTTCCATACTTAAGACCTGACAGCTGTCTGCCCATAACACAGCACTACAAGCATACGTCACTGAAGGGACATAAGCTGATTCATATCTTTTGCCACCTTCTTCATACACAGCTACAATGCCATATGCAGCTCCAGTGCCAGTATAAGCACCAAATACTCTTCTCATTGTCGCCCCTTCAAGAGGTTCATTCACCTATGAAACATTCATACAACACCAAAGTTCTAGATTCAATTCTTTGGAAGATGAATGCAAAAATATAATTGAAACCCTAATACACAATGAAACAGCATAAAATGAAATAGGACCAATAATTTCACTTATTTATTTTAAGAGAAGGCAAAAATGTTTAAATTTCATGATACCAAATGAATGAACTTGCTAAGTACAGTCAATTCTGACATAATGACAACTGGTTTACATATATTAATTATAATGCAGTAGAAGAGTTATAGAAAGCACAATAAAGGTAAGGCTCCTCAGGTTTATAACATGACTATATTCGAGAATGAAATAAGACTAAATTATTTTGAATAAACCACCACATGTTCTCTGACCAAAGTTAACTGAGAAATTGTAGCTTAGAAGTGACATGCTTCCCTGGCGGTGGAACTCTAATAACTTACGTAATAAAAGAAAAGTCTGCCATAGAACTTGTACACTGAGATCTCAAATTCAGTACTGATTATCATAGTACTTCACTCTAAGAGCAGAAAATTACAGGTTAATTAAATAAAATAGTGCTAAACATGGATACAAACATTCATTAGTGTGTGCTTTAAAATAATTTTCCCTAAAAGATGACAACGTTATACTGACTGCCTATACTTGAAAAAATACTGGTACTTAACAAAGCCGTAAATATAAGCATTATAATAATCTATTTAACCAATTAAGGTATCAAATCTAGTTCTGGGTTATTTCTCAACGACAGAAATATTTCACACATTGAAGCTTGCTCATCCATTACCTTATTTCTTTTAATGTAATTAAGTTAAACATTACAACATTAGCTATTTATTATTAGCTTTAACAAATTACTGTGACAGGGAAACAGTAAATACACCCAACTAGTCCACTGACTCCCAATGTAAAAAAATGAGCATTTCAGAGTGCTAAAAGCCCATTAGAAGAACTAATTTTTAGGATGGCAGTGTAATGATTACTTTCATTGGTATTAATAAATGATAACTTTTATTAACATAAATGTTCTCCTCCTGCAGCTCTAGATTAGGTCTTTCATAATAATAATTTACCTGTGTAATACAACATCATCCATTTATATAACTAGTTACATAACAAATATTAGAAAAGGGAATTTTCAACGACCATAACTTTGACATAACAACACTAAACCAATCAGCATTTAGTAAATATAGTGAATGCAAAATAAATGTGCCATAGAATCTATTTGCAAAGGGCCAAATCCTCCTTCCATGAATACCAAGTCTTTATGGGAACAAATAAAAAATAAGCAATGACATAGATATAATGTTAAGATTCACTTGAAATTCTCATTGCATACCTTAATACCATTCCTTTTGATGCGGTCAACCGTGAGCATTTTTCTGATCACATTAAAATATGTGCTAGCTGTAAAATCACTTTCAGGAAAAAAACTGTGGTATATCTCAAGCTGGACGAACGAAAATTCACAACTAGTAAGAGGGACAGAGGCTGGTTGCACGTCAACCCTGACCACCGATTTATCATAACTAATTCCCAGAAACGGTGAGGTTTCAACGGGGAACACCATATTGCAACCACCCGGGACGGGAACTTGAATAAATACAATAGAATAAGGTTACGTAAGTGAGGCATTTCAAGCAATATTGTCATTTTTCTTCAATAACAAAAATATAAGAGGAACTTCAAATATAGAGCAACATATAATTTCAAAAGTAATTCTTACCATTTTCACCATATGCCACAACAGCAAATAACGCCGATACATTTCTACTGATGTTAAAATTAGTGACATATATGTTATTTGGTAATGGGACTTTCTGAAGAGGGACTACTAAACCTATGTTCGTTCCATTAACATGATAATGAGGAATCAATGTTTGATTATAAGATATTGTAAGATTAAAATTATGTGCATGAGCTTGTATCACTAAAAACTGTGATCCACTAGGAATCATTAGTTTGGTAACTTGTATTGGAATGGTTTCCATCGGAAGAATTGTTTTTATTTGATCCAAAATGACCACATCCTTTTCAACCAATGAAAGGGTCTTCTCCGAAACAAGATTATCTAAAATCAAGAGCATGGCATCAGTAATACGATAAATGTTCATCCAAAATATACGATACAGACTGTCATTTGCTTACTTACTTTCCAAAACATTTGCAGAAAACTCTTTATAAGAATTAACAGATGATAAAAATACAAAAAATACTATAAAACGTACGAGATCATAATTTGAAACAGATAAAAACATAAATGAAACAAGCTCGTTACTCTTCACCCGCATTTTTACGAATCCTCGCTCCACACACCCCACACCACAATCGTTGTTTCAATCGATTTTCCGCACTCAACTGTTTTACTTCCGCGGAGGCTGTATGGGGGCACTGCAAAGCTAGTAAGATGGCGGTCATCGATCAATGAATTTTGTGGTTTTGTAAATTTGAGTGAATAGTTTATTTGTGTGACTTATCCTGTGCATTATAATCCGAGTTAATGGAACATGGGCAAAGACCACGAGCTGTTGGAAGCAGCAAGAAATGGAAACATTCCTATTGTGGAGAAAATACTGAGCCAACGGGCGAAGAGGAGTGGCCCTCTTGCAAGGTGGGTAGTACTTTTGGCAAGAAAACCTTCAATTATCTATGAATAAGTGCGAGTACCGGAGGGGATGCTCTTCCAATCATTTGTACTTTACACGATTCTTATAACTGCGTTAGGCCTGTTATTTAGTGATAGTATGAATCCTGTATGAAAAACTGTTCGTTAGGGCATTAGTTATTTATGTGTAGAATATTTATATTTGTGTATATTAAACCGTCCGCGCCACGTATCCACTCAGTTTATGTTATAGAAATAGAGTAATTGGATTTATTTTTCTTGTGTTACCATTTAAGTGGTCCAGTCTTCGCTTATCAGGGGCGTAAGAGTTGTTGAAACATTTTTGTTTTCCTTCCTAATATTGCTTTTAGGGTAGAACGGTTGTATTAAACTTTACATGGTGCCGTACGATATCTTAAATGTGACATTGTCAGATACGGAAGCTTAAAGTTTATTTTTCCGCGAATGGTACAATAGAGTGTATTTCCAACCACCCATGTTTATTGCGTCTGCTAATATTATTGTTTCATACAATCGTAAATTGGCGTTTTTAATTTTGTGCCAACATGTTTGGGAGGATATTTTTGAAGTTGGCAAGGCGTACTTTTAATTAACCCATCCATATAGTCTTTACGTCCGCATTTTCTTGTCGAGTGTGTAAAAAATGAAGAGGATGACTGAAATGGCCGGCTGGAATGTGGGTTGCGTCAAGCAGACGATTCGCGCAACTTCGGAGTATGCGTGCGGGGATCGCTCAGCCTCTCAGCTATGCGAAACTCTCCGTTTATTTACTCGTTGTGTTCTATGTGCGCGCGAGAGTGTGTATGACGTTCTGAGGAGACGTTACACAATCCGTCTATGCGCCCCCCCCCACCACCCTTCCCATCGCCATTTACACGTACGCTCGTGCGTCCCACCCTCCCCGAAATGTCCCCCATCCCCCCGGTCCATTTTGCCAGTGATGCTAATCCCGCCGTCTGTATCTCGTGAGCACATCGCGCATGTTTTGCTGACGGGTGACGTAGTAGTGCACTATGGCGAGCGGGGGCAAGACGCATGCAGGGATTTGAGAACGGGGAGGGTGGGAGGAAGAGAAGAGACTTATGATGTGGTCCATGCGATTCTTTTTTTTTTGCGAATTGCGAGAGGGGAGAGGCTCCATAAGCCTGCACCCCTCGGCGCCCACCCATTTTCGATCCTGTTGGGGTTGGTGCGACAGCTTCCCGTATAATGATGCTTCCTCGCGCCATTCTGGCTGTGCGGGGATGGGAAATGAGTTGGATGTGTGTGGGGAGCGGAAGGGCTTTTACGCGGCGCTTGTGATTTCTCGTGGTGCTGCCCCAAACTGTCGCTTTCTTTCCGTGCCCTCCTTGTGCCAGTTTCTTTGCCTTTTCCGCGTCGACTGGGCGAATTTACTCCGGGTCCGCCCTACTTTGGCGTCGGCATATCACTTCCGCGGCTGTTGAGCATCTTAACTGGGACACCAGGCATTTGAAAAAGGCGAGCGAGGTGCAAAAGGTGTGTGCGAATTTTCAATGTCGCACTAAATATTTTTTCGGCGTTTCCTGCTATGTAATGTGTTTCTCAATACTATGAATGAGGAAAAACAAAAATAAATTTTGCGTAAACACTGATAGCCGCGAAAACCATATACCCTATATCAAATACTGCAATAAAGCGCATGTGCGAACACATTTCAGAGCTCCGCTCTTTCCAGTTCATGTGCAGAGTCTTGCTTAATTTCTAAACAGATATCAATGAAATTGTATTTTTAGGTAGATGGAAGGGTTCCTTGAAGATTTCAACAATGAATTTTATTGGGATGATTTATTTTTTTAGAGTAATTTGGCACCGAAAGCGGTAAAAGGCTGAAATAGGTTCTCATTTTGTTTTTTTTTTACCTTGGCCTCGCTGGACCATTCATAGGAGAAAAAGACGATTCGCTAAGCGATTTCGGCAGTCTGAGGGTAAGATGACTTTTTTGATGACAGCCAGCGTTGACTTTTTTGTTGTCTCGGGAGATCAAGTTGAGTCAATTATTGTATCATTTGAAATGCAAAATATTTTTACATTCTACTCGTAGTTAAAGTGTAAAGGGATAAGCTCGTATATGCTCCTGACACTCTGTCGTTGGTATTGATGATTATGATGGATCACATATATTTGTTTTTTTTCGAATTCTGATTTGAGTATAAATCACGTTTTTAATGTGCCAAAGAGATTTTATAGTTTTCAGAAATATGCAAGATGAAAATTATTTGTGTTGGTTCAACTTTTTCATATCGCCCTTGACGTTTTCTTTCAAATTAAAGCCAAATTTATCGCGAAGACGCGCGTCTTTTTTCGTAAGATTTTTTGCTTTAATCGTAATGTAATTTTTTCTTCTCGTCTTCCCTTCACGGCCACGGATTTCTGTTCATCTCGTATTTTTCAGATTCGGCTGCATCAGGAGTTACATAACTTTGTGTGCTGAAATGTGTTTTTTACGTCGCAGGAAAATTCCTTATATTCCAGATTTTTTTCTTTCGATAGGTCGTTCCAAGAGTTCAGAGTTGAGGTAATTTTTATGGTTGGAAAATACTTTATCATGGACGGTATTGCAAATTATGTGCACCCCAGAGAAACACTAACAGTATTTAAGAAAAGTGGTCTGAGGTGTAGCTGGATGCTGAGCTGTGAAGTGGGACGAGACAGTGGTATTGAATGTCGGGGAATAGGGAGGAAGAGAATGTAGGTTGCCGAAGGGGTGTTAGAAATTTTCAGAATCCAAGATGGCAGTGGTTTAAGACAAAAATAAGTTGATTATATTGATTTTCATTTCTATATGTATTCATGCTATCAAAAAATAAAAATTCATTGCAAAAGCAATTCCGTCTGTTGTAGTGTGAGAGCAGTATGTCGTGAAGTATGGACTGTTCGTGGCGAACCAATTCGCTTTGACAAGCGTTGCTGTGTTCTGCAATTTAGGCCTTCAGAGCTCTCCGAGGAACGGCCATAGAGCCCAAGGGCGTCCTTGCTAGATACATTCAATCATTTCGGCGCTTGGGTGTAGACTTTTGACCAGTCGGGGCCTGTCAACAGTTCTCTTGGCCTAATGTGCCGAATTCGTTCCTCCACTTAGTCGACCCCATGCAACATTCCAATCCTGAATGCATTGTTCAGCATCTGCCAATCACGAAATAACTTCTTTGTATCTTGTATGTCTCCTAAAATAAAAGTTCTTAGATGCCTAACTTTGAAGAGTCCCCTTACAGTTGTTATGTGCATAATGTCAATCTAGAATCAAAATTGAATTCTATCATTTTTGCTCGGGCCCACGCTGCTGGTGCTCCATTAATAGCCAGCACAGTGGTAATGGTCATTGGAGGGATCAATGTCAGGTTTCCTGGGCTTCTGGAAAAGGCTTTCCTGGGAATCTAGTCGAAAGGGATTATTTAGAATCATCGATCAGACATTTAAAGAAGGGGATAATGTTCAGTGGTATTTTTTGTCCTCGTTATGCATAAGACAGGCAGAATTATGGTTGATTTCGATCACCAGAAGAATTTAATGCCGACTAAGCCAAAGTAATGAATCCGAAAATTGATTTGATGGGTGAGGGTAGGCCTCACCTCGAACTTAACCCCTTCAGCGTACGAAATTCACACACCAGGGTAGGGGGATGGTTCAACTGAGGGTGTAATAAGGGGTATCAAGACTCCCGCGTCAAGTGATCAATTGACCATCAAGTGATTGTTCAGAATTTATGAGACAGGAAAAATATGTATATGGGACTTTTGGAGATTTTTATAAATTAGCGAAAGAAAAAAAAATGAAAAGAAAATTGTGCCTGGGCATTATCAACTTAGTTCCTAATGAAAATGCTTGTCTGTTCTCTGTTATTCGTGTCGCGGTTCTCTGGTGAAATGCATCTATCTTATTTTTAAACTACTTTTTAAAATTCTTATTAAACTTTGTAGCGTGCATAATAGGTGGTGGGATTATTTATCATTGCCTGTGTCTTAGGTCTATTTAAGTTTTATTGATTTATCCGCTAAAATTAAATTGATATCTGTTAATATATTCATAGCACGATTAATTCATTTTCGTTACCAAATTATCATATTCTGTTATAAAATAGTTCTTCTTTTTCCCACCTACATTCGTTTCACCGCGCTGCAGGTTCGTTACCATAGCAACCGGTGGGTACCCATGACATGTTACATTATTTTTTTTACTGAAGAAGCCGCTAGTTTGAAAGCCTTGTTGGTCCAAAAGAATTTTCTAGTGAGTAGAATCATTTTACTTTCTTTTAGTCCTTAGATTTAGTGTTTAATTTACTATTCTTTCCTTATCATTGTTGTGGTTCTTCTTCACACTCATACTTCTTTAAGATTAAAATAATGCGTGAAACTCAAATTTTACATCGAAATACAAATTTGTTTTTTGTAAAGATACTCTTAATGCGCTAATGACATGTTAAGCCTAGGAAATTACTTTAAGGTCACTGATGCTTAAATTACATTCTTTCAACTTTTTTTGACCCCTTTAACTCATTAGTATCCGTTTTCATGTGTGTGTGTGTGAGAATTTGAATTATAATAGCTTTATTTTTGGTAATATTATTTTTTTAAGGTAGATATTTAATTTTTAGCATGCCAACTTATTAGTGGTAATCTAATGGAAACGGGTGTTATTCATTGTTAACACAGACGGTCACCCGAAAATGTTATTTCCCTCCTGAAAACATTTTGAGATTTAATGCTGTTGCGTGGCATTAGTTTTAGGGTTGTGAGGTTAATGTTTTATCAGATTTTTTCATTTAGTTATTTTTATCAGATATATCTGTGGAAGTTAAATATATTCAGCCTCTTTTTTGAATTACGAGACGATGGGGATGAAATTGGAGAGCTCGGCCGGAGTGACTGAGGGCCGAAATTTCTTCTCGCGTTTCTTCCGTTTTACGGTATTGCATTGTCGACATTTTCTCGCGGTCGAGTTCCACGTACTGTGACTTGTGTTGCTGACGTTATTGCTTCGAGCAAATGTAATTTGTTGGTGTCATCATTCACTTACAAAAAAATGAAGAAATGACGACACTGTTAAACTTGTATCCTCTCGTCTAGAACATTGGAACTTCTTATTTCGACAGAGTCCCATTCATCATCAAAACAGGCTTTATATTAGCTTTATTCTACCCGAACGCCAATACTCCACACGTACCGACGAAGACGGTTTCCGATGGATCGCAGATTATAATGTAGATGCACACGTAAAACGAATGCTGTCAGCATTACCGCTAAGCATAACCTTAATCTTCATAGGTGTATCAATGGTGAGCCGATCTTATAAGGGAAATAGCTCCGATAAGCTCTGACTCAAGTGGCGTTTTATAAAAATAGTGGAGGTAATGATAAGAGCGACATGGGCTTATTTACTAATAACAATGTGAAATGTGAGTTAATGTGATATTATAAGGTTTTTTTGGAAAATGATGAGATCGTCAAAAGGTTGAAAACATAATGGCGAGTCATGGTTATTTGTTGGAATTTAATTATTATGAAATTATTAATGCTGCTAATATTTCGAAGATTATTTTGCGAACTGGGTTTCACTGTTTGCTCTGTCGACCTCGGTTGCGGTCGAGTAATAATTGCTAATGTATGGAGTGATTAGCTATTAGGCTATGCTATCATTTTCACTCCATTTATTTTTTTCTTAATTTTACCCATTATGTTCAGGCATCTTATTTCATTATCAGTAAGTCTTTGTGCAACAAAGGGTCAGGAGGTGCCACGGATGTGGTTCGAAACGCAAAATTGACCCTTGGAAAATTCCTGCCAATGATGCCGTCGCATTTCCTTCCCACGAAAATACCATGCGCATATATGCATTTGTTTTTTGAAAGGATTCCGGTATTCGTCTATTTCTGTATTTATTCTTTCCTGTAGTTTTCCTTTTTTTGAATCCTCTATCCTCCACGCTAAGGAACACTTTTTCGACGGTCCAGAAATCCTGGAACCCATCGATCGTATTCTGTTTTGTGCTGTATGCAGGTTCACTCGTGAATCTTTTGTTCGTTGTCGTTAGGAAGGTCTCCGCCAGCTCTCTCTTCTTTCTCTTTCTTTCAGAGAGCAGTATACCGCAGTGATGTATGACTCTCTTTGCCAAAGTTCCGATGAAGTTCCCCTTACTTTTCTTCCCACTGACTGCTTCTTATTCCTCTGTGATGGATATCTAAGCGTACGCAAAGTTGATCACTTTAAAAGTTTTTGGGGTTATTTTTTTATTTTACCTAATTCTCCTACTTTTCGCCAACCATTACTCGATTCCCACCAATACACTTTTTTCGCGGAAATGGATGCTATATACTATTACGATTGAGAATCATGATTTCGATATTCATATCGGGGCCGATGCTGGTGCTGCTCTTCGATTTCCTCTTCTCCCGGGCGGGATATGACTCAATTCCACCGAATTTACGAGTAAAAATACGGAAATTTCCCCTCCGTTGCTTAGTTGGCTGTCCGTAATCAGTATTAGTATTTCTTTGGTTTAATGGGTAATGATAATGGTAGTATTTATGGGTTCAAATTTAATTGACTGTATGGTAAGTCAAGCATAGTATTTCGATACAATTTTGTTTTTATGGTTTTCATAGCATTATAATAATCCCAGTTTTACATGTATATGGTGCAGGATTCTAACTTCGAGGCCTTACTGCCCTTTACATGTGACCTAGTGTGAATAATTTTACTTGTATCGGCCACCGTTCATACGGAGGTTGTTTTTCGCAATTTTTCCTTTCATTCTTTGGGATGTCATTAATCGTTTCTTAAATAACTTTATTATCAATAGTGGCAGCAATATGATTGAAATTTCACATGTGATATGGATTATTGTGACTAATTTCAATGGTTTAGGTAATTTTCAAGTAGAGTTAATAAGATTTACTTGCAAGCTGAAGAAAAGCAACGAAATTAGTTGTAATAAAAACAAGTAAAAATTGCAAGCCTATTTCTTTTCAATGTGTAACGTTTCCATCAAATCAAACTAGATAGGGTTACAAATATATTCAATATAAACTAACTTAGATAATTTAACTTTGCTTCGACTTCTAAGGTCTTGTTCTTCTTCCCCTGAAAGTCAGAAAATAGGAACCCCGATCTTTGATCCATTCCTTCAATTCATATGCCTTGTCCTTCATGTTGTCTCTGTTATGCAAGGAGTTTCATCAGGTAGAATTATCCTTTCAGGGGATTTTTGCACACGCTGGTCGGTTCCTACATCGTGGTTTAATTTTTGAGCTGACGCGAGGCCGCGGGTTCCGGTCCACTTATCCGGTCGTCGAATCCCTTCGCCCCTACTTCGTCTTCCGAGTGATCCCCCCTCTTCTTAAAGAGAGGGAGAGGACACCCTCAGTACGGGAGGAGGTGAAGCGCGACATCGAGACAGGATAATCAATAATCGCCGATCCGTGCGTTGGCCGCGTGTAGAATCTTGTAGGAAGTCGCACTTCCAAGGAGACTATTTGTTTCCTCCAAATTTCCCCGTGCTGGAAATCCGGACATTAGGGAGAAATCGATTCAAATCCGAACTTGTAACCTTCACGTGGACCTACGCCCCTCTTTCTCTGACGTCAAATTGAACCTTATGGGAAAGTTATTAAGCGGAAATCATGACGTCCCGAATGTGTCGTAAACTTTCCAATCCATTTTTCCCGTCCTATGTATCCACCACTTCGATTTGCCATTAACAGTCTCCTATGAAGGTTGTGAGGTCAAATGAAAGTTGAACGCATGGAATGATACGTTGACGTTCACTTGTATTTTTAAGGCTGGTCTTATAGTGAATAGGATTCGGTGAATAATCGGAGTGATATCCGGAGCACAGCTCTCTGAATGTAAGCTAACTTGCAAATTTTTATATTGGCCCCAATACAGTCAAGGCGTTGCATCTCTAAGAGAATTACCTAGTTTTATTATTTTCTAATTATAAAAACAACAAAATACACACTCAATCCAATTCCCGTACTTGGTGTCTTTACCTCGTGATGCACGGGGATGCAGTCCCTCGCCGGGGATAACGTTTTAAGTAAATCAAGTGCTCAAAATCACATACTTCCTCTCGGGTCAACACTCCTTATGTAGCGATTTACGAGAAATATAACAAGTGGTAGGTATTATGTTCCGAAGGAAAATTGAGCAATTCATAACCTATTTAACTGCAAACGATCTTGCGATTGAGTTACCAGTTACTATAAGATTTTTTTCTATAATTTAATTCATAAAGGTTATTTTTGAATCTGCCAATGTTGGAAGTGGTTATATATTTCCTTTGTGCGTCGTTTTAGTAGTTTAGTTTTTAGTATTTTAGTTATTAGTAGAAATCATAAATAAACTTTTCATGATATCTGGTAAATGATTTTAATACGGGGGAAATGCACCATCCAGTTTCGTCCCGGCTGTATGGTATAGGTCATAGCATAACGTCATAACATACCTACTTTGAGTAGAGAAAAGAACGCGACTCTTGTCCATTTATTCCTTCGTTTTCCTTCAAGGTTGTTGGATAAAATTTTGAGAATAGCCATGGTGTCCATGATCGCACTAGTCCCGCTAAATGGTCCTTAGGGATTTCGTTGGCTGAGCATAGGTATATCAGGATTCTGAATTATCCGTTGTAATATACATGTGCTGGCGTAAATTAACGCCTCACCCAGATTTAGTTTTAATGCAGGTGAACCTGGACGATCTCCGCCCATTTCCGCGAAAACCGCCCTTAATTGCTGTCTTTCTCGCCCCTTCCCCCTTTCATCCCTCCTCGTATTCGCTCCCGTCAACCCTCTCACGTTCTGTCTCACACTTCCCCTCCTCACCTCCCACTTCTCACTCACAATCAGTCATAAACCGAGCTTGCAATTCCAGCGGCGCCTCTCGCGAGAGAAAATGTATGTTTCCTCATTTGATATTTTTCCATTATCTCATGCCACGATCCCGCAAAATGACGTGTTTTAGTTGCACGATATGACGCTTCCCCAACGAAAGAGTTGGTGTCGCCGTATGGTATTTCTCTTTATGTTGACGTGGCGCAGTTGTTTCCAGACGTAAAGTGGGTTGGTAGAAGGGCGGGGTTCGGTACACTCAGTTTTCTAATCGATGTGAGGTCTAAACTAAACGACCGTTTCTGGTTCCATTTTTATTCGTATCGTACCACCGTGGTTATTTTAATGCACGGAGAACATGTGAGGATCGAAATAATCCGGGCTCTGGCTTCCTACACCAATGGGCCCGCTCCTATTCCGTGATGCAACTAGTTTTCCGATAATTTTCGATTCTTGTGTCGTGTGAAGTAAAACATAACGTGCTGTGCTCCATCCGTCGCACAGGACGTTCAACTCTGACCCCTTAGCGCTCCCTGGAATAGGACAGCCCGATTTAGGATATCCCTCCACGGTTACTCTCCTCTCTAATTCCAGCTTAGCCTTGACCTCGGCCCCCACCTTAATGATGACCTCGACAGGAGTCGAGCTTCTCACAAGATATTTTGATTGTTTTCGCCTCCGTCGTAGTCAGCTTCGTGGCTTAGGCCCGTATTAATAGTCGTCTCCCAGCACTGAGACGTTCCTAAGAGCCCCCTACGTCAAAA
>LYUA01000531.1:54137-67234 GCA_002093875.1 Calopteryx splendens | reverse complement strand
AAAAGCATAGTATTATTTCATCATTTCATAATGAATTTTCACAAAGTGGAGCCGGAAACAGTTTCTTTTTTTAACGGAGATTAGGTTTAGGGAGAGAAGGCGTTGATGAGGGAAATTAGGAAAAGGCAGAGGATGGGGATATATATTGGTAGCGGGAGAGCGGGCAGGCTGCTATAATATGAGGGAACGTTGTTGCCTAATGCAGAGGAGAGTGAGGAAGAGCATAGGCATTTTGACCGGCTTTGAGTCCTCCTTGTACTTAGGCTCTAGTTGCGAATATTCTCGGTCCTAAGGTGTTTCTATTGTTCAGAAGTGTTCTGGAAGTTCACGAGAGCGTGATAGTTCTCAGGGACTTTGCAAAACCTAACTCCTACCGGTGGCCTCCACGTGAGTAGGAAATAATGATAATTACACTCTTGACTTTCAGGCGTCCTCAACGGTTTCCGACCGTCCCCACGATCTTCGCTTTTGCTCCACTGAGTAAATATTTCTCCCGAACGGATTCCGATTTCATCAAAGAAAACGGTTATGGGTACGTCACACTGCACGCGTGACGAAATGCAAAGGCCGCGCTCCCCCCTTATCAGGCGACGCCAGCCTCGCCTCTGCTCGCTTGACGTCTGGTGACGTAGTCACGAGGCGGCGGCGGGCGCTCACGACACTCGGAGCATGGGGTTGTCGCGTCCAGCTGTTCCTGTCCCCGTCCATCGAAACACTGGCGCGTCCGAGCAATGGAACGCGTTTAATGATAACGCCCCTCGACCAGGATGTGGCGAATTAAGGACCGCGAGCGCACACTAGCAATTGCCTAGGGAACGTCCTTGCGCAATTATTGTGAACCCAGACCTTTAATTTTCATCGCCGGTTTCAAAACATGGGATAAGAGTTGTCCTTCGCTCGGAGCCCTGAGTGCATGGGTAAATCGAAGCTGAGATCTGGTTGGCCGGATAACTCCGGTACTTTTTCCACTAGATTGAACAGCCCCCCTGAATTAAATTGTCCGCGGTGGTACATTCAGCAGATGAATAGATCTTTCAAGTTTTTATCATTTCAATTTTCTTTTGTTTCAATAAATTATTGTCTCCGGTATGTTGTAAATAAGTAGATATCAAGTAGTTTGTAGTTCTTGCGGGACAGAGGTGGTGGTCCACGAAAAGGTAATTTTTTTAGATTTAATTTAGTTAGCAGCAGGTAGGTGGGATTCCCCAGTGGGAATGCTTTCGCAAAGACCGACTACTTACGGAATAGGGTTACAAAGAGGTCGATTGAGTGGAATAGGGGAAACGGTTAACCTCATAAATGCTCCAATTATGAACTCCCATCTTAAGTTGCTATAGCAACTAAAACTACTCTATGAGGTCTAAATGTCATGTTTAATGGTATGAAAACGTACATTTATTAATTTCAGTACGTGGTGTGAAAGAATAACTATGTTTCCTGGTAAAATAAACTTAAATAAATTGTCAAAAGTTATTGTGCACAGTTGGAGCTACCTTTTCGAGGGCCATTTTGACGTAAAAATGATGATTTTTTTACACAAATTAGTCATTCAAGCCATGATTTTCGTTTTCAAACAATTTGATGTATCTGTGCACTATCGATAATATCAGTTAGTTGCGAGGCGGCAATAACAAAAACAACTCGGGTTGAGACAATCCTATCGGACCTTTCCGATCCAAGTCGATGTTACTATGAATCAAGCTCCATCATCAAATGGCGGATGACGTAGAAGTGAAAACATTGGTAAGGATTCATGCGTCATATTTCCAGGTAAGATACGAGTTATCGCATCCAGTACCTCATTTTCTGTTTCATTGATTATACATACCGTTTTTTGAAAATATCTAGTTATCAAATTTTAGCTTTGATGAAATAACATTTTTTAGCGATTTCAAGCAAATATTTCCTATTATAATGGTAACAATAATATAAAATTCCAAAAAAACTGTGATTACTAGAAGACGTGGAACACTGCATTTTCGACCTTAAAGACTAAATTTGAATTCCATGATCAATTGTTCACTGTGTTACAACAATAATTTCGTGAATTTCTACGAGAAATTCTGTGATATTTTTTGTTTTTCAAATTCATGAAACCGAGAGATTATGAAGGTTGGAAAAAGGAATCTCGGTGTGTCCGTTGCGCGGAAATTGACTTAAATGTGTGCATTTACAGATCGCGATAAACCACGCTCTCATTTTCGTGATAGGAAGGCATTTTTTTCCGGTGAATGCGAACCTTATCGCTATAAGTGGAAGTTTACTTGCTCATACACCACATTTGTCATACTTCTGAAATCGAAATCATTTAGGTACGTGGAAATGTAAATAGTCAGGAAAACCCTATTTCAAGCAGGCATGTGAAATAATTGTGTCGTGAGAGGGGAATTAGATTAATAATTCATTACATTTCGGATCGTTACATTTTCTTTCTTTTTAATGCGAAATCATTGAGTGATACCGAGGAAGAGTTTTCTGATAGTGAGAAAAATTTCCTTATAAATGACAGACTCATTGGTAAGGAAGGATAATGCTAGTGAAAGGATTTCTTAGCCATTTCACCATTTTCTTCCACTCGCCTAAATATCCTATTCTCTTTAATGTATTCAGTAACGTTGAAAGTCCTCAATGCTTTGTGTTTTTCTACGCGTCATTTTATTACACTCCGTTCCGCATTTCTGAGGGTCTTATGCAGTAATCGGCGATTCAGGCGATTTTACTTTTGGTGGTCAATACGATAGAAACTTTTCAATCGAAATAGAGGTAATAAATAGTCATCATACTTTCGAACAAATGCACTCCCCTTTCATCTGTTATTGGAGTTGCACCCATAGTGCGCGTCAGCTTTATATCTCTTCCCCCACCACATCCTAGCCGATATGGTCCCGAAATGATGAGGTTAGCTTCTGTTTCATCTCTGTAATGCTTTGAAATCGAAGTTGATCGAATGGAAAGTGAAGTAAGATACCATAAGTAATTTGGGTGTTGCAGTTCTCCCAATGACGAATGATTTAATGACAGTATTTAAATTCACGTTTACGTTACCTTTTATACTCGTGTGAAATAATTTTAATTTGAATCTCACTCATTATTACGAGTTATATTGTCGCAGTTCTATTCATGATTTACTTCATATCTTATTGCAGAAACGTATTCCGAGTGTGCTCTGGACTACGACATGAAAACTATCAAGCATTAGCTCTCCTTATCAGTTTAAAATTTTCTATACTTGCCGTGCTCATGAGACCTAAGCGTCACGGTGCCAGGCTCAAATTGGTTAAAATCATTTTCTGAATCAAATAATATCGTCATTTTTTATCGAGAGTAGGTATTTAATTACACAAGTCATTTTGAGGAGCATTGGTTTCATTATCAGGTACCGTACCGAATGTTTATCACATTTAATGTTAAACGCTAGGTAGTCGTACAAAAATAACAGGCCGATGGGCGTTGTAAGAATTTGAGTAAAAATGCCAATTCAGTTTTACTTATCAGCAAATAATGGAATTATAAACTTCAACTTGCTCTCTTTTTAGCAGTTGTTATATTGCACATATTTAGTGGTTTATACCCTATTGAAGTCTTTCATATCGATGGACATCCCCTACCGCGTCTGAAAGCGGAGTGATGAATTTGACTTCGGCGTGACTTTTTACTCCTTTTCTGATGAAAAATGAAAAATCACATGTACGTTAATGTTGAATGAAATGATAGTAGACGGAGATGCAAGAAATTTAGGTAGGGGTGCCAATGTTTTCATTGCTCTTCTTCTGAGAATAGCACAGTCCGTCGATGCTATGAGCATAATCCAAGGAATTAAGTCGTCATGTTTATCACTGTTTACGCAAGGCAGTTTGTCCTCCTTTCCCTTCACTGAAACTGACTCAAAATGGTTTTTATTTTTTTCTATAACGGCCATGACTTGGTGGGAAAAGAGATCTGAAATAGACGAATGAAATCTGTTTTCATTCAATTGACGGATGAAGGTGAACCTCAAGAAGATCATCACTCGAGTAGCGTTCGATTACTGCATTAGTCATCGCAGTTCCCAAAGCGTCATGGTGACCAGTGGTGCTGTCGGGCATTCTTTATGCCCTGCGCTCAACCTCTCGAGGCTTTCTTCTCCAATTTATAGGCCGCCTCCTCACAGTATTAGGCCACGTCCCCCCCTCTCCCCTGAACACCGCGTCTTCATGCCCTTATCCTTGTGCGCTCGTATAATTCGAGCACAATGCTTGAGAGATTTGTCACCATGAACCCTTCGCCTCCCGAACCTCTTTGAGAAAGAGGAGGAGGGCCCGCCGAACCCGCCTCTTCGTCCCCTTGGGAATGCCCGGGCGGAAGCGTCACTTTTGTTTTCTCGGAAGCCCTTGACCCAGACGGGTGTGACTTGGTTTTGTAGGAGTCGTTCGCCGCGCAACAATACCGAACAGATTCCTACCTTGGCGCGAGTGGTGTTGGATCGAGGGTGAGATGCGATGATTTTTAAACGTAGAGTGAGAGAGTTATTCCGGTCGAAATATCATTTGACACCGCTCATGCTTATCGAAACATCTTTTTCGCACTTAATTTCCCCTTTCTGTTGGCAAATATATATGCTCTAGCCCTTAAAAAATTCTAACGACTGAAATGATAACCGATTCCAAGTCACATATGGTTTAGTGACATCGCCTGCTTTCAAATGTGGATGCATATGCAATGAATAAGACTATTAGTGAGGCATTTCCAATCCGCCGCACTCCGTTGTTCTTCTTGCCGTTATAATTTATTCTTGGCCTGCATTTAATTTCTTCCATTAATTCCTGTTGAAAACATAACATTGTATGGAAGCCGAATCGGATAATTTACTTTCCAAATCTAGAAATGCCCATGCTCTCACACACAAACACGTCATACTAATGGATACCTATTACAGTGATATAATTGTGCCATTCTGTAGAGCAGTTCACCCTATGTCATTATGCATATTTAATTTCGATTTCATTGCTTTATCATAATCTTTCTTCGTAGGTATAAGGATACCTGACAGCTAGTGATTCCCTATATCAGTCCGTCTATAGCTGTGTGGTACTCCCCAAATATGTGTAATGCATCCATGATTTTTCAAAAAGTACGCATGTAGATGCTGTGTAATTCTCTCATATTTCAATCCGATGGTTGGTTAACGGAAGGCCTCCATTATTCCCTATCTTCTGCCATTTCCCTTACACCCCGATAGCATCTTCAATTATTATTTATTTGGCATGTACATACGTCCTTTGGTCTTCCTCGTAGGACCACTCCTCTTCTATTCTGCCATCTGTATTGATCCTAGAAGGTCGATTGCCTCAAGACGTTCTCAATTTACCTTCGCGTCTGCCTTTTGGTATAGATTTTTCTTTTCCTCTTCTACTATTATTATTCCTCGTTTTTCAATTCCTCTCTCCAATTGATATTCGGTTTCTGTATCCCATTCTAGGTTTTGTATGTTCCTATACTTCTCTGATCTGCTTTGTGGATAACCCATTTTCCTGTTCTATAGGGTGCCACATTCTGCAAGAATGATTTGACGTAGTAAGCTGTTCTTTTTTTGTAACCGTTTATTCTTGGAGCTGAGTCGTTATGTCCGCATCATGCTTCGATTGGGACAAATGTCTGAGGGAAGGAAAAACAAGAAAAGAAAACGGGATAATTGTATTAACATGGAATTTATTTAGAAAGATGGGATGCAGTTATCAATTTTCTATGAAGCATATGAAATATATTTTTTAAATCAAATACATAATGGTAAGTCTAAAACTGTGTGTTTCTATCAGCCATAGTTTTATTTTGGGCTTCATTTTTTATGACGTAAAATCCATGTGAGCTCCCTAAATATTCTGGTAGCCACTGTAGGTGTATTCCTACTTATTTAAGATTAGAATTACGTAATTTTATGGACGACTGTTTATTTGCCTTTATTATTTTGTAATTTAAGGTCAAATTGTAGTATGTTGTACAAATTCGTTTTTCCACCATTATTCATGTTTGTCATCCCTAAAATGACATGGTTTGCGTAAAAAAATTAACTTTCATGAGTTAATATTTTATTGCTTGAATGGTAAGATACTCCTGATATACCCGTTCTGAATTTTATAATCAGACCTTATAAATTGTTTTGTCAGTATTTATACTTCATAAATGGAGAATAAATATGTTGATCATTAGTGAATTATTCATCAGTGATGAGTAGGTATATAAGGCAATAAAATATATACGCCGAAATGTTTCTTAATTCTATTATTATTAGTAATTTTTTTCAATGACATGGAGTCTTGAAAATTATTCTGTAGAAATTCGTGTTCGATACCTGGTTTCGATGAAAAGCATTTTTATTTACATTCAGCTTGGAAAAAAATGAGGTAATAACAGGAGGGATTGTGGAAGCTTGAAGTGTTGTCTCATGGAATTTTCTGTCTGTAATATTCTCTGGGAAGTTTGTTCCAAATTTGCTAAGACCTAAGAGGACAGGATCATAGATGGAAAACATTTATTGTAACTTTTTTGACTTTTCAATCCAAATATTTTTTATAACCCTTACTTAATTTTTTGGGAAATCTAAGGGGAATGAATTAAAATTTTTGCGAAAATCCAGCTTTTAGATGGGAAATTAACCGACCATCCTTGAAAGCGATGTTAAACACTCCATAAAACGTAAAGTTTGTACAAATTTCACCAAACCGTTGACCAGAGGTTAAGCAGGATGGTTTTCATTAAGGATAATGGAAGAATAGTCCAGTGATTTAAGAATTCGGATACTGACAGGAGGAGCCTGGATTCAAATCCGGGTGATGCCTCTGGATAGGTACCGTGTGTTTCTCCCAAACTTTATCAATTCTTGGCCACCAGATTTTCTGGGAAACCGCAGGCAGCACAGGGCAAGGGCCTGGCTCCCCTTCCCTGATGCATGAATTTCATTCGACATAGGGCCTAGCGTGAGGTGAGCTATCAAACCAACCTTCATGGTTGATTGCCGTGAGGTGGTGGATGGGAACTGTAGGGATCAACCTTTCCTGCTGCTTTCGTGGATCATTTCCTTTGTTGGTGGCGGTGGTGGTGGATTTTCGCATGATGGCTGGGTGTAGCGTAAAATCCAAGTTTGGCGCGGTCCGCGCGGTCCCCCAAAACCCTCACGTCCATCCCGTCCCCCATAGGCCTCTTCAAGGGCAGCACCGCCGGCGAGGGCCCGCCGGGTGGGGTCCCCTCTCACCGCTCCCTTGAGAGGCCCAAGACCCTGCGGAAGCTGAAGAACGTTTACGACGGCGGGGGCGTTGGGAGCTTCGTGGGAGGCGCGGAGGGCGGGGAGGGAGCGACGGGAGACGGCGAAGACGAGGACGGAACCGGGAAGGGCACCCTCTCCATCCTGAGCCCTTTCGACGAGCAGGAGGAGTGGAACAAGATCTCGGAGATAATGGCCTCCTTCGGCACGGGCCTCGTCAGGGAGTCCGTATTCGTGGACGAGCTGGAGAAGGAGTTCCAGTCCCTCTTGGGTGAGTGCCCCGATTCCTCCACCACAAAATGGTCCCCGTGACTGTGGGCCTCCCTCGGGCTTCGGACCATCGGTATCTCCGGATAGGAATTGCATCCGGCAGAATTGTGGGTAAGTTATCTCATTTTCCGGTTCAAAGAGCTACTTGGTGCCAGGGGAAAACCTGGGCCTTCAATTCCTGATGGAGTTCCTCTCGCAACGATTGCTCTCGTTGTATGTGTCGAACCCAGCTGTCGTCAGTGTTGTTGTTGGTACTGAGTCTGCATTCATCTTGCTAGTGAACGTGCACCAGAGTGAAATGCACTGGTGTGTACGTGAACGTTGAAGCCTCCTTATCTCCACAACACTTCATCTCTTTATCAAAGCCTGTCGCAAGATATTCGGAATCCGCTTCGGAAATTGATATTCAGAATATGATTATCGGTGTCACCCACAGCAATGGAGGTGAACTTTGCGTGGATTATCTCGGGAAATCATCGGCTGTGTGTGCAAAGAAATTGCGCCTCATTGCTATTAGTTAATTCGCCTCCTGTGCCTCTCAAATGGATCGAATGTTTTAGACATTAAGGCTAAGATTAATTCTATTTCCTTTCCTCCTCTTAGGCCCAGTTGAATAATGTCTCGTTAAGCTGAAAGATCAACTTTAACTCCCGGTTAAAGCGAAGACAGTATTATAATCGCTGGTTAAACCCAAACCGACTTTAAGTGCTAGTTAACTTGAAAACTTGAAGACAGAGTTACTTCGGTAAGCATGTTTATGTTCACTAACGAGCAGCCTGAATTATTTATTAAGTTGGACCTTTCGGTAACCTTCTCATTTATTAACGATTGGATTTAATGAGACATTATAAAACCGGACCTTAGTCTTTCTAGGGAGCTCCGTCTGCAATTCGTTTCAGCTGGGTCATTCTGCGGTTATTGTAGAAAAATGTTTGTCTATCGAGCACATATCATAGTCCATTAACCTATACGCTGAACATCTCGTTGAAATTTCTACGCTGTACTAATATATAATTTTGATTTAACTCACACGTAACACCCCTAAGGCCTTTTTAAACACTAATCGAGTTATTAGTAAGCTATATTTGCACCAGATTGCATGTACTTTTAACCTAATCTGGCGAGTGTGGTTCATTTTAATGTCTACCACTAAACAGTAAGCCTAATTTTCGAATTCAAAATAAACTATTTGTATTATAAAGCCTAATTGCATTTCAAGCAAAGCCGTTTAAAGATTTTGAAACTTAGGATAACTTTTTGAATATACCCCTTAGGTAAAACATAAATCCAAAGACGGACCTAAAAGAACATAGCCCTGTGAATTGAAATATAAAAAAAAGAATTCCGCGAGTGGTTATTAATTGTGGGGTCCATGGGCAACATCCATTGTTCTTATGTAAAGTTAAATTCTTAAAATTCTGTCCCTAATAATCGTGTTACGAACCATTTCTCCATCTCATTTCCATACGGTAATCTGTTTATATAAATTCTTACCCTATAGAAGAAGGTGATCATAATTTCCTTCCCTTATGTACAGAAAAATTTCACATAGTGAAGCCCAGTACTTATCTAAAAGGGTGTGAAAAACCTAAGAAAAAGGTGTAATGTAATTCGTTGAGTTCTAGGTGAATGATTTAAAGGCATAAATTACTGCGGAGAAACATTGTTCTTTGTTTAGAAATATTTTAACTGAATATTTAAGAGGCTGAAGTTGTCTTTGATGCTGTACGTTTCATTATATATTTTTCTTAAATTTTCAGTTATTTCGAATGTTTTCAAAAAATAATTTTTAAAAGTTATACTTGTCAAAGCTAAATGAAAACTCACAGTAATTACCATCAAAGTTAGCCGTGGAAGTGGCTGCAAGTTCCAAAATTAAACATGGTAACATGCATGCATTTCATTTATGAATAACTGAACTAACGGCTTTTGTCTTGTTTTAAGGATGAAATTCACACAAATAACGATTAAAATAACTGACGGTAGTGTGAGGATGCATGACTGCCGTTGTACTTAACTCTTTAGACTCTCCAGTGAGGCGAGGAACGGTTTTGAAGTCCAGGGTGTTTTTGTTTGAGGTCCTGCTCCAAATGGACGCATGGGGTCCTCTTCTCACCCGCTTGTACATTCGTGAGTTTTTTTATTCCGCCGCTCCCCTGCAGGTCTGAGCCGATCGGAGAGCCGCGCCTCCACCGCCGCCGTACCACACCCCATCGCACCCCTGTCGCCCACGGCACCCATCCCGACCTCCATCGGACAGTGGCTGGAGTCCATCGGCCTACCAGAGTACGAGAAAATGTTCGTCTTCCACGGCTATGACGACGTTGACTTCATCGTAAGGATTGTTTTACTCTTATTGAGATGAGCATGGTCACCTTCAAGTAGATCAGTGGCATTCAAACTCCTTGAGTGGTGCCCCTACCAATGCATATCCAGTCTCTTAACCTTTTTTTAATTAAAGTGTTATTTGCATTAATTGAACTTGCAAATTTGAAGGTAATGATGATTGGTTTGGTGAGTGTCAACTTTCATCAAATAAGGTTTCAAATTTAAGAAGGATTTGATAATAGGTTTTTGATTCGTGGAATTGAAATTGTAAATGTCAGAATGAGATAGCGCATAAAATTTGAACTTGAATTTGACAAATATATAGGGCCAATTATAAAAGACTCTACAGTGTAATGGGTGATCAATCGCTCGTCGTCCCCTACTAAGCTTTTAAACTCTTCCACGACTTTACGACTTTTTAAATTCGCAGATTAGTTTAATTATTGCAATCCTCAACCTACTTATGCCCGGTAAAGAACCATATTTCTTAGAAAACCTTCTAATGAACACTGGAAATTTCATCTTCTCTGAAGATTTTGATACGATGTGTTATTCGGGTCATACTGTTTCAAAAACAGCCACATTTTATTGTATTTTTAGTTAACTTTATGATAATGAAACACGTATATTGGACAAGAATTCAGTAAGATATGAAGTCGTTCAGCTTACAATTAGTTTTAAATGACATTTGAATTTTATTTAATGGCACAGAGGATAAAGATTTTATCTCTCCATCCAGTGTTTCATAACCTTTTTTGGATCATACTCCATCTCATCGCCTCAGAGATTTTAATAGCCAACCAATATCTGAAAAGTTATCCATAAGGGCTTTAAAAAAAGGGGGAACATAAGTAAAAATGAAAAATTGAAACAAGGTCTTACGGCCTTAAACGTGTGGGAAAATATAAAGCTACCTTATACTGTGAACCATTTATTTTTTATGGTCTAAGGAAGAGGTATTTACGGTCTTGGCTTATGGGGCTAAATATTTTCATGCATAAGTAAAAATGATTTTAATTTGAATTTCTCCTATCAATGTAAGTTTTTTATTGTTTATTGTGTTTATTTTTTACATTACCTGCCTGTGATGGTGTGACGGAGGTAGCATAATTTTCTAATTCGCCCTCAAATATTCAAAAAGACGCCCCACGTTGGGAAACACTGCTCTAGTCGGCGAATCCTAGCTTTCTTTATGAGACCAATATGAGATGCAAAATGCAGTGCGTCGAGCAGTCTTCAATTAAGTTGGAATTCAGTACTACTGTACTTATTTACCTACCATAATTTGGCTCTCATCGTCCAACTCGGCCTTTCTCCCCTCCTCCCCGGCAGAACGGCGTCCTGGAAGAGGGTGACCTCCGCGCCATGGGCGTGTTGGAAGAGGGCCACGCCGCCCTGCTGTGGGTCTCCGTCTCCCGCCTGCCCCGCTCCCTGCCCCTCTTCGCCTCGGAGGGCCGCCCCCCGCCCGCCTCCCTCGAGCACTGGCTGCGGGCCCTCCGCCTCGAGACCGCCTACGCCGACACCTTCCGCAAGAACATGCTGACGGACGTGGAGAGGATAGTGCGCATCTGGGAGGCCGAGCTCACCACGGTCCTCGAGATCGACAAGCTTGGGCACCGGAGAAGGCTCCTGGCGTCGGTCGGCGGCGGGGGCGTCGTGTCGCCCATGCTGGCGGTCCCACCCACAGGACTCCTCGGGGAGAGGACGGTGAGTCACCCAGCAACCCCCGCGGGAAATGCTCGTTTTCTGCGTGTCGCCGGAAACCTCTGAACCTCTGTGGACTCGTTCACTGTTTCAACGGGAAAGGTCGTTTCAAACGTATTTCTTGTTCTGAAATCACGTTTTGTTATTCAGTTAATTCAGTAGTTGTGGGTTTTTCGGTGATTTAAAAACATAAAAAAGCGTATCGACCTTAAAGATTTTTTTATTAAAAGATTCTCGTGGACTCATCTGCTGTTCTAGATGAAATTGCTTTAAATTGCAGCTACCTATTTTGACCTCCTGAAGGGACTCAGTTTTTTTCGGGGATTTATATGTTGGCATTTATCTAGTATCACCTATCTGCCACTATCTAGCTATTTATTGTGGATCGTTTGGATATTCTCTGTTGCTAATATCGTACTAAATATATCAAAAATTGGCATATATGACAATTAAAAAATTATTCCGAATCGAGTAGGAGAATTCAAAATTTTTATTTTTGAATTTTCTTCCAGTACTATTTTTGTATTAATGTCCTCTTTATTAACTATAAATCCCACGTATTCGGCTTATATGAGTCTCCATTTTCGTGAAAGATTCCTCGTTTTCTTTTTTAAAAACGAAAGAATATTATGCTTAATTTAAGAAGGAAATTCCATTGTCTCAAAATCAAATGAATCACAACGCTAAAACCGTAAGTCTTATTGGCATTTATTTGTTATGATCGTGGTATAGTATCCGTTGTGTGTAATTCCATCTCACATTAATCCATAACTAGACAGGGAATGGATGTATTTATCGTGGCTGAGGTAATAAATGTTTTTTCATATTTTTTGAGGACTGAATGAACCGGATTATGTATGAATTTAAAGTGAGGTAATTAATGCTCATTTCTGTTACTAGCGTGTACTAACCATTGAGAATAGAAAAATGTATTGTCTGATTATCCACAATGATGATAATTTGGGTGATTTAGTATTTCGATCAAACATTTAGGGAGAGCATTTGTGCTCTGAAGGTTTAAAAAAATAATCCCCTGCTTAATATTTTTTCCATGTTGCTACCATAGAAATTTTGCCGCCAGCATGATTCGACACCTAAACTTTCTAGCATTGTCAATTTCACATATGCTTCTCCATGGTACGCTGCTAGTATTTCTTGCTATTTTAATGGCAAATAAATCTGTTTAATGTCAGTTACTGTCAGCCTGTGATATCCTTTTTTCGAAGCATAATCCGTTCGTAAGTTTCTTAAAATATGTTTTGGTGGAACCGACATAAATAATTTACGTTTGTTAAAACTGAATAAGTGCCTCACGACCGCCGTCATGGCTGAAGTTACGATAATTTAGTAACTGCTGTCCAAATGGTGGACCTGATCTAGCATCAATTGAAAAATAAGTGGAATAGAGATATTTTCAATCGTGTGGGTGCTCCGTCGAGCATTTTATCAATATCAATCGGTTGGATGGGATCGAGAGAAACTATGTATTTCACGTACCTACCCGTCAGTGGTATACTCGCAACACCGTTATATATATATATATATATATATATATATA
>LYUA01000531.1:20696-38289 GCA_002093875.1 Calopteryx splendens | reverse complement strand
CTTGCTCCCGGGAGGGGAGATGCTCCTCGCGGAAGTGGGAGGGGGAGCGACGGGTAGAATTTTATTCGAGTCCAGGTCTTCACAATACCTGAGATGCAGGATCACTGACGACGGGAAGAGTGACGAGGGTGGAATATCCAGAAAAATAAGCCCATTGCCTGAGGGCCCAGTTGCTAACAGCCAGCTACTCATGTTTTATCTAATTAGGGTTGTAAAGAGGAAAATTAATGTTCCTTTATTCAATGCATACCATTTCTTGTTGCAATTTTTTTCGCTCTCATGGGGGTTTTCTATTTCTGATAATCACTTAAAATTGCCTGACTTCAATTTTAAACGGGAAAAGGAGAAACGCGTAAATAAATGGATGAAATTCATTATCTTCCGAAAAATTGACTAAATGGCATCACATTCATCCACGCGTTGCCTTTGTATAACCTTTAGTTATTCTTCAAATGTAAGGAATCTTTCCCGTCATAGTAACTGATGGATTGAGCGTGCTTACATAATATTAAAAAAAACACCCTGGTTTGTAGGTAAGCGTGGAAATGAGATTTCTGATGATGTCAAAATATTTATATGTTATCATAGTGTTCTCATAGTGTTCCGTTATATGTTTTTTTCAGCCTTCATTTGACAGTTCTTCTATACGAATTTAAATGGCAGAGAGGTGGAGTTTTGGTGGAGTAATGCACTTAAATTAAAAAAAAAGAAAATATAAGTAAAGGTCTTTGAATACCACTAATCTCATTCTTGCGCAAATATTTCATACTATATTTATTTTTAGTGGTCGTTGTCAGAAAATTGGTAAGGAAAGAAGTAACGGTTAGCTAATAAGAAAAGGCAATTGCCAAGTTACCATTCATGGGACTCCGGATCAAGAATCCTTAAAAATGAACAAATGGTATTCGCACAGAGTACATGAATGATTTAGCCGAACTCTTTGAAACCCAGGAAAATGTCCATTTTTCTTCATCCATTTACTCAGAGAGTAGTGACAAACTCTTCATAAAATACTTAATGCGTAATAGAGGCAGGTAGATGCGTAGCATGATCATGTGCAATGTGGACTGCGGCACTTAAAGGATACAGGAGCGCATTTCTAAATCCGCAGTCGTTAAGCCGAGAGTGGAACTGTGAGTTTCATCAGAACATTTGGGATGAGTGACCTGTTAGATTTTTATAATGTAAGCAAGTATTATTTTTCTGAAGACTATTTGAAAGTCAATGTGAATTTAGTACAGTTTTCGGTGGTTTTTATTTTCATCAGTACCCCTTCTCATTCATGCTTGTTTCCTATTATCAATCTGATTCTGGATACTCAGTTCCGTCATCATACTTATTTATAATAGTGTGATTGAAAATGATGTTAACTCTATTAATATTGAAAAGAAATGTTAAGAGAGGATCCAATACCACCATGGGTTTTGTTGTGTTTTAGGGTTTCGTAGAGTGTATCCGTTAACGTTGTAAGTTGTATCTTGAACGCGGACACAACGAGGTCTCTCTACAAAGTATCCAAACTTCGGCCGGGAAAAAGGTTTGGCGTGCCTGATGGGGTTGGGACTTCAAAGTAGGCCCCTTGCTCATCCACACACTTAGCTCACCGATCCTTTCATTGGTGGAAACACTTCCGAAAGCGTCTTTTGGATTGACCTTCAGCTCTTCGTTCTGCATTATATTCTCTCTAGATCCAAATCGGGTCGTACGCACATGACTCCTCTCCAGTTATCACGGTACTGAGAAACTGAGAATCGGTGTTGGTGGTGCCCAACATGCCCTGTGCTATGTCAATACGGATTTGTTTCTGTTCCTGCGTCACAAGTTTCACAGCCACTCGGTGCATGTCCAATTTCTCCCGTAAAATTACTTGTGCATAACCTTGGCATATGAAAACCTCGCCAGCGATTTCCCGTACTATAGTAAAGCGACTATCTTTCGAAATCAATTTTCGCACCTTCTCGACGACAGCTACACTGTGAGCTGTTTTTGGCCTCCCAGAATGCTGGTCACTCTCCACAGGGGTGATGACATTTTTGAATGGGTTGAACCATTCCTTTATTTGGGTTTCCCCATGGCATCTTCTCCAAACACCTGTCGAACCATACGAATTGTTTCGACTTATTTTTATTTTATGACGAAGTTGTGGGAACCGTAATCGGTCTGCGTTTAATCGTGTTTAATGAAAGGAAATGTGTGTTATTCAATTGTGTATGCCCCAATGACCGTCCCCAATGGCCACTTCGAGTGAGCCTTCACCCTTCTGACCCTCCCGTTCTTCTTCTCCCCCTCGACAGTCGTCGTTCTCGACTCCTGCCAAAGAGACCGCGGCTTCGTCGCCCGCCGCCGCCACCGCCACTCCCGCCGCCCCAAGCACCGGCACCCTCCGGCACCGTAACAAGAAGAACCGGCCCGCCCCACCGCCCCCTCCCGCCGCTCAGCCCAAGGAGACGACCCCGGCCGCGACCACCAATGGCCCCGAGGACCTCTCGATCCGGGAACCGGCGGAGTTGCTGGTCGGAGTGCCGGCCACCCTTACCACCCAGTGGAGGCACCGGCCCAAAGTGCTGCTCGCGGGTGCCGTGACCTACCTAGCGTCGGTGAGCCTTAAAGATGGAGATGTCTCTGTTCTACTTCTCTTTGTATTTCTTGTGTCCCATTTTTTGATTTCTTTTTAAAATTGGTGTCGTTAATTTTCAATTTGGCCAAAGAATAATCTAGGAATCATGATGGTTCCTCGCTGTATTTTTATCATGTATTACAGGAAAAACACCATTTTCCTACGGTGTGTTATAGTATTCAGTAGAACATATAGCTGAAAAGAAAAATAATGGTTTTGTTTGTTGAATTTATTTATAAATATATATTTATTATCTAAAATTTTCAAAATTTAATCTTTCATAAATTTACCTAAGTAGATAATCGTAATAAATTATCTTTAACGCTTAAGATGAAAGCATATACGTGCGAGAAATTTTTGAATGGAATTTATTTGGAACCATAAATCGATTTCATCCAAACTCATACGTTATTTTCGGTCGCTTCCTTTTGGCTAGCTCGCCCCGCCTTTCAAATGCATACATTAAAAGTGTGACATGTTTTTTGTGCAGTATTTGGGTTCCACGTTGGTGAGAGAGCTAAGAGGCACGGAGTCTACAAAGAAATCGATCCAGAAGCTCAAGAGGTCGTCTCGCGACGGCAGAGTTCGACCGGAAATCATCCTCTCCATCTCGTACAGCGGAGTCAAGTTCCTCAATTCGGCTACAAAGGTGAGGCGAATACGAATATCTACAGTGCGTGCTCCGTCTTCCAAATAAATCTGCAAGGGCAATAATAGCAAGCGAATTCACCTCCAAACTAGATAAAAATTTCATGAAACCTTTGAGTATTATTGCTTCAGTTGCTTCGTATTCTGGGTTCACGGAGTCGTAACTTAAGGCTCTCCGAGTTCATTCTCCATCTTTGATGAAGTGCTCCATGCATGCTTGACATTCTGTTTCCTCAAACTCTTGCTTCAGTTGAGGCATAAAATTCAATATTAAAACGCGACTAAAATCTAAAATAAAATATGCACGAAATAAAATCTTTTGTATCGCAAAGGTATGTGTATTTTAAATGTTTATATTCTTCAACTTTATTTCTTGTGGATATTACTATAATCTAATATTAGGTATACAGTCGCGACAGTCCATGTTAATTATCCTTCCCGGAATTCAGCTGCCATTAGTTGCGCTTCTATCGGCTGACAAGTATATATAACTCTCCGTCGATTTCTACTGGGCAAATGCACTAGGCTAAGTACACAAAATAGGTATTATAAATCAACACGTTAACGAATATAAAATTGCTCTTTTTCCAAATATCTTTATAATGTTAAATGTCATCATGCGACAAAATGCGACCATTAGTATGATAAAGTCTTATTATCTATGATAAGGTTTAATGCCAGCTGGGTGGATAATCGTTCGAGTTGTATTTTCTAGGAATCATACATGTACTCGTATAACATCTTACAAAATCGGGTTCCCT
This sequence comes from Calopteryx splendens, assembly GCA_002093875.1. Taxonomy (NCBI): domain Eukaryota; kingdom Metazoa; phylum Arthropoda; class Insecta; order Odonata; family Calopterygidae; genus Calopteryx; species Calopteryx splendens. Next base: position 34,263 of record LYUA01000531.1, on the reverse strand, counting down.
CTTTATTTGTATTTCATGTCCAACTTTTGTGCTCTTAAATTTCTAGACGAAAATTTGTTTCTTTTTCATAATTATATTGAAAAATTGGCATTAATGCCTGTCTAAACATTAGTTACCCAACCACAGTGATCAACCCAAATTTTGGTTTGTTGGGTGAGGGCAAACCAACTACTACTAAGCCCAACAATGTCTATAATTCACACATCGGGCAAGGGGGTCCAGTTCCTTTCCCTGTTCCGCCTTAAATTTCCCAGGATATCCTGGTTCTCGGAAAATCACACAGCTTGGGTAAAGCTGAGGGTGCTCAGAGGCATCATCCTGAATCGAACCCAGACCCTCCGGTTTTTAGCCCAGCGATCTCTCCACTGGAAAACCGCACCCCACATTTTAAGCATCTTTTACTTCAGTGATTTGATTTCTCTCTTCCGTAAATGATGAGTTTATATTCTTATTCTCTAAAAACATTGATAGTATCATTTTGTGGTGACCTTAACCATTTGAACTCATATTTTGGATATAGTATCTAATAAGGCAGCTCAGTTTTTATTTTGTGACTATCTTAGCTTTTGGAATTAACACTTTTTTCCTTCTTAAGGAGTGGACTCCAAAGATTAATGACTTCCATCTGTGCTTAGTGTGGGTAGACGGTGTGGACCGAAACCTCTCAAAAAGATCCCATTCCCTTCCCAATTCACTCCACTGTCCAACGCTCTCCCCCTTCCGACCCCTCTAGCTAATTTTGCCCCCGTAATTTTAGTTTTTGCTTCATAAAGTATTTAGAATAATCATTATTATTTTGTTCATTGTCAACTGTCAGTGTATGCCCTTACCTTTCTCAAATTTTGTCTCTCCCATTTTCTGTCTGCTCCCTCCAATTTCTCTCCCACTTCCATCCCATTTTTTCACTCATAAAAATGACCCTGTTGTTTATTTTTTCAAAACTTGTCCGTATTTATTATTACTCTTCCCAATAGACACAAGCAGTGCTGAACTATACTTTTTCAAAAGTTTTCCCCTCCCTTTTACAGACCCTTTCACCCTTTCCAACCCCATATCCTACATACGCCACCCATTCCCTAATATTCCCCCGAGTTATCGTTGTATTATATTTAGATTTTCTGCCACAATCCATTTAGTATTATTAATAGTAAATAAAATAGTAATTACTCAGAAAAATTGGGTTGAAAAAAATGCTTTTCTTCAGCCAGTCCGTGAGTAGAAATTTAAAATCCATCATCGAAAACAGCGTCGAGATATCTAGAAAAATCGCGATCTGGGGAAAACGTTTTTCTTGGGATATTATTCATAGATAAAGCTGAGGGCCCTTCCTCAATCACTGAGAGTTCTCTAATCGAAACAATCGCAGAAATACGTTCGTTTTCTTCATCACCATCACTTATTTCATAGCATCGTAGCACGTATTTTGCTGTAATTCTTCCGCTATTTCATTGCATTGTAGGCGCCTTTTGCTACTATGCCATATTTATAGGTTTATGGATCTTCACCTTTTAAGGCGATGCATAATAAATAAAATAATCGCCGATGTAAATTCTGTCAATTCTTCTTTAGAAAAAAGTGACTGTAATTATTGGAGATCCCATCGAAACACGGTCTTGGCACGCGCGGGTAATTCCGATGACAGCATCAGCAGATAGACTCTAGGCTGTAAGTGTGGAGCATATCAATCCCTTTTCAAATTTCTATTAGTGGAATTCACCGGTATCCATTTCGTTACATTCAATGTGAATCTGCCTCCATAGCGTTGCATGAAATACAAAAAGGAATATTTTGATTTGTGGCTGCAAAGTATAATATTTTCTAGCCCGTACGACACCGAATAAAGATCGGAGGGTTAGGCCAAGTTGGAGTAATTCCCTTTCCCTGCATTCCCTTTTCAACGTGCAATGTGTAAAATTGAATCGTAGGAATTCATTTTATTACAAAATAAATTGCTCCCGTGCTACATAAAACAAAAAGTAGCTCAAACTTATCACAATACGACGTGATACGTGAGGGTTTAGGTATATCCACAGTTACACTCTCTCGTCTTTTGGGAATAATGGTGGAAAAGTTAGAATATAATACACCTATATGGAGAGAACACCCAGTGGTAGAGTTTTATCTATTTTCAGAACAATGGGAAAAACTAAGAAAAGTTTATAACGCCATGACAAAAAAACGTATTTTCACTTCCTCATCACCTGGAGGCATCACAGTACACCAAGCTGAAAGTTATGTCTTTCTTGTCGCGACTGTAAAATATTAGACTGTGATATTTAATAAAAACAATTACGAAAAATATCTACCTCACAATGACCTGTTCGGGTATTGGGTATTATTCCATTGGTTTCATTGCAGAGAAATTTCTGCTAGCTTCTTATATTATTTCAGTTGTAGTTTACACTTAATGATGTACTGCATGTATTTAAAATGTCTTGTTGCCCATGTTCCTTATTCACCTAAAATATATAGTTTTTAGCTTCACGAATATACTCTACAGTTTATATATAGTTTTTTAAATAGAGTCATTGAATATTAGTGACTCGTGGTCACCATAACTTCTCAAGAGCAACATTTGCTTTTCTATTATCTTCTGAAAACTATAATTTTTTCAATTAAGGTTTGTAGAAAATCAAAATTAATGTTTCCCATACGATGACGAAAAAATTGCTAATGAAATAGTTTCTTATCACTCAGTACCATAGGTGCGAAACTTTCACCTAAAATAAATTTCGTATTATTGCCTGAAGTTTTCTCATTGTGTTATCACAACAGACACTTTACATTACGCTGTTACTAAAGACGAAACTGGCCATAGTTTACCCTTTTGGTGTGTCAAATGAAATTGTTACATCGTAAATATGTGAGAAATTCCGCATTTTTAATTATGATGAGTTTAAAGTTGTAAAAATCATAGCTTCCGTTCTTGCACTAATGTCTCTAAAGAGGTACCGGACATGTATTGAGAATGCTTATCTCGTGTCCAGGTGATATCGAATTAATTATCAGCAGTTAACTTATACTGTGTTTCGTACTTTCAGCGGAACTGCACAACTCTCTTGTGATATTCCCGCATCCTTTATTCCCTATTTTATTTATAGAGACTTGAAAGTTTTTAATCTTCATTTTTCATCTCACCTAGGACGTTGTCTGTGAACACGAAATCCGCAACATCCACTGTGCTTGCCAAGACGCCGATGACCTCACGCATTTTGCGTACATCACCAAAGACCATCAAAGCAAAGACCACTATTGTCACGTCTTCTGCGTGGATACGATGGTGAGTTGACTGTTCAATAGTTCCTGAAATTTCCTCCTTATATTCCTCCCATTTCTCTGTGGCCTTTACCTTATTCCCTCATTCCTTCACCGTTTCTCCTTCCTTCTGACATTATAACATGTTTTTTTTTGGAATTGGATTTTATTTCTTGTGGCTAAATTTAGAAATCCCTTTATATTATATATTTTTGTATACGTAGTGTGACACGACTTAATCGCCTTATTTAAATAATGGCTATAGTGAAACTTATCGTACATTCTTCGTGATTTTTAACTTCAATTAAATGGTTAATATATGTAGGAACATGTAACAATAAGTCAGTCCGTGGGAACGACAGCGGATTGGTGACGGAGTGTACTTCTAAAACCCATTTTTAAGTTATATCCAGGCTCTAATTGTGCCCTTTTCTCATTTTACCTTTGGAAATTTATCCCGTAAATGTAATTACGCAATGTTCCAAGGATGATAATTGGTTTATGGGAATCTTTCGGATCACCCTTATGCTTCGCATGCCATTTGAAGAGATTTGAACGCCGGAGTCGATGAACCTGGTTGTCCGCGTATATGCTTCACCCCTCGATTTTTGCGTACCTCCAGGAGCAGGCGACCGAGATAATCCTCACCCTGGGGCAGGCGTTCGAGGTGGCTTACCAGATGGCCCTCAGGGAGCAGTTCCCCTGCCCCGGGGTCTCCCGGGGCCACACCCGCTCGCAGTCCGCCAACCAGATAGTGCAACGCAACAGCCCCGCGGCCGCCCCCCTCGGCGGCGCCTCTCTAGTCCCGGTGACGTCCAACGGAAACAACGGCGCCACCCACTCGCGCTCCCGCTCCGTGAACGAGATCGAAGTGAACGGCGGCTCCGCGCGGACGCCCACGACGCCAACGGGGTGCGGTAAGGGCGTCGGCCCCGCCTCACCCCTCTGCCAGGCGCCCGTGGTGTTCACGGAGGAGATGTGAGAAGGGGTGTTGGTGTAGGGCGGCCGCGCCGCTCTGCACCCGCCCTCGGATCTCCACCCGAGGCCACCTCGCGTCCCACTCAGCCCGGATCGTTCACGAGAGCCCTCCCCCACGTTGCCCGTGCCAAATGTCCCCTCCCTCCCTCCTCCACCTCCTCACTTCGTTCGAGCGAGCGTTAAAGTCTCCGACCCCACTTGCATTCTCTTGGGGCTCGCCCCTGTTGTTTCATCCCTCGCCACCCTCCAGCAGTCCCCAAAAATTCGCACCCTCGACGTGCTGAGAGCAGCCGCGAGCGTTTTCGTGACGATCTTCTCAGCCTTTCACTCGCATGGGAAGAATGTATTTTTTTTCTGGTGGACGAAATGGACTCAAGTTTCCGAAACAGATTGTCGCTCTCTCAAGCTTGAAAGATAGGGAAGATGAGAAATGTTATCCAAGGTTCCTGCGTCTCTGGTATATATATCTATGTACCAAATTCCCTGTATCTGTGGTCGGTCCAGCATCGTGTATTTTTGTGCTTTCAATTCATTATCAGAGGAAAACTATTAACGCTTCGGTGAAGCTCAGAAGTTAGGAGTGTCTCATGACAAGATTCGGGTTTTTTTTGGTCTTTTCCTGCTCAATATAAATTGATGCAGTTAGGATATGGAAAGGGAATGTGTATTCGACTTAACACCTTGAGAATTTTCGGGTGTTAAAATTACGAAAAGTGATATGAGTGGCTAGTTTGGAAATTATTTCATTGTTGCAGTAGATTAGCCCTTTTGGCTCGTTGTTAAATTTCTCAAATAATTTATGAATTCTCGCTTTGTTTCATTAGAGAGCTAGAACATGGGTAATTTAATTCAAATTTAAGGTGAAATGGAAATAAGTTTTAAAAGTGCGTCTTGTAAATCACAAGAAAAATTCAAGTAAGGTTTGGTATGAATTAGTTATTTATTGTTTTGTCCGAAGTCGTATTTTGCGGGCATTGATATTAATTGAGCTTTTAACTAACTCTAATCGTAAGTATCTTTCGAATTTTACGGATATTGTTTATACTTGTGTTCCTTTTAGTAATCTTCGTAAGTTAGAAAGGTTGGGCGGAGTGTTGCATTGTTGTGACTGTTATAGCATTTTCTTAAACTAATATATTTAAACACTTGATCTCGTCCCACTTTGCTTACTTCCACGCCCCCACTATTTATCATTTACGATGATGAAAGTGACGGTATTGCTTTTCTCTCTATTTCTAGCCCTCTCTAAAAATAATTTCGGCCATTCGTCTTATTGTAGCTTTCGCAGTTTACGAAATTTTATTCCAGCGACGTTTGCGAAAGGTTTAGTCTTTAGTTCGCATAAAAATTTGTTAAGAAGTCGTTATCACCTTTTTAGTATTTTTGTTGGAGCCAGTCGTCTCCGGGCTGCTTTTTATGTCGATGGACGGAGGGAATTCCTCGCAATTACTTGAGAAGAAAGATGTGGAGCACTCACCTACAGCGGCCTATTTCCTGTATACCATATGTACTATATACGAGAGGTGATGATTAGGTGTGGCACCGAGAATACCTCGTCATCACGACACCGCCCACCGCTAGTAACCGTGGCGTACGGCCATTGTACGCCATCCTGCTGCGAGTGTGCAGCAGGATGGCGAACCTGATACATTTGGTAATATATCATTTCTTTTTCTACTTGTGTTATTTGTCTCAATTGAAGGCGTTTTCGGAGTGGTAGAACTATCTTGTTAACTATTTTCACTAGCTACAAATTGAAGATAATTCGAGAGTATTGACAATGAATGAGGCATAAAAGTAAACATGGAAACTTACAAATTTAAGTTTCACACACTCGGAGTAATATGCTGCAAACAGTTTGAGTACTTTTATTTTATGGAACGGGCTGCGGGACTCTCCATGCCTCACCTCTCTTTTTCCACCCGAGGTTTACGTACGTTACTTTATTGTGATACTGGTGCTCTCATTGCGGCACGTATGGGTGTCCTTTGGAATGGCCTAGTGTAATTTGACATCACTGTCTGTTATTCAGAGACAAGAAATACCAAAACCGCTCGGACTTGCGGAAATCAAATTAGAATAAGTACCTAGTTCTTTCTGTTTGTGCTGGGAAACTGGGATGGCTTTCGGAATATGATGCGGTTTAAATCGTGTCGAGCGAATTTTCATCCAGCCACTGCCACCTTCGCACAGTAGTAAAAAAATAATAAGGTTGTGCGCAGCCCATTCATGAGCAAATCACTCTTTACCTCACACTCATCAAGGATTTAAAATTCATGAAAGAGATTACACGAATCGGGCACAGCAATGCAATTGGTGATATTTGGGTAGAGATAGCTCCTTTTGGGTCAAATGAATGTCTGTCTCTCTCTCACCTTTTCCCCTTCACTGACGCGAGCAGACACGGCATTCGGGAGACAACGTACAGGCGTGGCGCCCACGCCGTCAGAAAACACCAACCCTGCCGTGCTTCCGTTCGCCGTACAAATTTTTCGAAATTCATGGATGAAGACTAGTGCTTGTGATGGTGGTTATATTGTTCGTACTCTGTGCAGTGTGTTCTGAATCCATCTCTTCATCATTTTGTGTGGTTCCTCTGCAGTCAAGCAGGAATTTTTAAATGGAGTAGTGATATATACATGCAAATATATATTTAAGGAAATTCAAAGACTGTAAATTAAAAAAACAATCAGGCATAGGTTCTTCCGTATCGACATATATATATAGCCTCCAGAATTCGCATGCCTTTTTCATAAAATTTACTATTACGGAAGTAAGTCAAGTAAATATATATATAAAAATACACAAATATATTGATATGATATAAAACATAAAATTATATATATATATGTAAAATCTTCGGTATTCTGTTTGTCATGACTTTTCCTGTATCTTGAATTGTTAAGCTATTATTTATTTTAGGTTTAAAGTTTTTTAAACGACCATTTTACATAAATCGTTTAGGAAAGGTGTATATAGTTAATCAAATGGAATATGCGTTGGAAATGTTTTTGTGTGCATCAATGTCTTTACCTCGAGAGGTGGAAGGGGGAGGATATTTAAGGCCGTCGTATGCTGTCAAACTGCCTCACCTTCCCCCTGACGACCAACAAAGCGTCAAGAGACCATATTATGCATTTGCATGCCAACTAAACGTACATAACCTGCCTGAAATGCCAGTATTTATTGATAACAAGGTTTATTCCGCGTGCGGGGAAAGTATCGGTTTGAGACCAACTCAGCTATGTAGATAGATATTAAAGGACCGGTTTGGTGGTGCTCAAATGTGACTGCTGGACAAATTTGTCGCGACTTGTTATGTTATGTAGGTCACTGACAAAAATCTATGTTCGCCTATAGGAAAGTTTGAAGAAAAACCAAAACTTTCCAAAACTGGCGTTTTCTTCCTAGGCAGCGGGCCACTATAACCCAAAATCTACCAGTGCCTCCCGGCCATTGCGGAAAGATAGAACTCTCCTCGTTGTACTGGCGAAATGTACTCGCAGCTCTTTCCCTGACACCCTATTTAAACTTGGAAGGTATTTTTTTCCCTGGAGGAAGATGACCATGCAGGGTTCTATTGGGGAGTAGCTATAAAAAACTTATTACGTTATCGCCACTCATCGACAGGAAAATAGGAGCTCAGAGTCGCGAAATGTTTCCCTACTATGTCTGATAGAAGTACATCAAAGTATGTGATCACAATGGTGTCATTTCCTAACGATGACTGAAACTAATATCGCACACTGCTAGTACCTAAAAAGCAGTGCCTCTATGTAGTTTATTAAATCAAGGACTCACAGTGAATTAAGTAAATAAATATACTGCGAACAGCACTGTCTTTTGCGATCACGTTTCGCACGAACACTGATCCTACTAGGAAGAAATGAGATGAGTTGGTCTCCTATCGGTACGATCCCATACGCCAGAATTCGAAGCACAACGACCCTTTTTTAATAAAAGAAGATGAAAACGTATTTTGAGTGTATGCCTGGTGTCGTGAACTTCCCGTGCTCCACTATAGTAATCCATTCATTCGCTTCATTCCTGTCGTAGTGGTAGTAGGTTTCCCCTTTCCTTGTCGGCCTAATCCTCATCGCCTTCATTACCAGGCGCCAAATCCGGGCGCCAACTCTGCGGGTTCAGAATTTCCACCTCCTCGCTTGAATATTGCTCATATCCGCCCGCCATGGTTCTTGCCTCGGCGTAGCCCGTGTGTCTCAGAATATTCCGTGGAAAAGTTTTAGCCTTGGGTCATTCCGAGGTGTGGGCCACTTTCGAGCTCGGGTGCTGCTTCTTTACCATTAGGCGTATATGAGGCGTTATGCCTCAATGGTACGTCTGGGACCTAAGCCAGCAGTGGGTTGTAGCTGCTTCCTCAATGTCAGATAAGACGGAATATTTCGCTTACTGAAGCAACGAATCTTTTTTTTGTAACAATTATTACGTCCGATGAGGCTACAATTGAGCGTTAGCGCTTTAGGTTTTGTGGAGGTGTGAAATTATTATCGATTAGTTTGTTTTGGGGCGGGATTGTATAGGGAAGACACGTTATAATATCAATGAAGGTAATTACACGTGAGGAGGTGAATTTTGAGATTGGATAGTGAAGTGCGAGTGTTTCGCCTTTCGATTCGAAATTTTCTTTCTAGATCTAATGAATTTTTTAAAATTCTAATCAAACTCTTTGTGTAACTGGAACCGAATTGGTGACTTGGTATTGGTAGCAGCAAGATGGCACAAACACCGTATCGTTGTTATTTTGTTTTAGGCCCTCTTTGCGCCCATATTGGTGTGCACCTGCTCTGTATTGGCACGCATACTTGTCATCGTCAATTTAAAGCAGCACTGGTGAAGCAAACGAGAACCCATAGGAACTTCGGTTTTAGTGTTGCGATGTCTTCATGGTGGCTTCCAGTTGAAAAAAAAAATATATGTGTTAAAAAAAATAGATTGCGAATGTTATTCAAACTTCTGGTTGAATTGGCTTAGTTCAAATAGATATTCTATTTGAAGACAAAATCGGCATTGAAAGCACATTTCTTGAAACGATTTCGGAAGAAGACGTGTCGAACCTTTGCACGTTGTTATGCTGAGATGACGTGATTGAGGAATATGGTGTTTACCATAAGGCACGTGATTCTATAGCAATTTTTTGCGTATGTTATTTTGTGCTTAAAACAATGAATAGTTAATAGGCATTATCCTTTCTTCTGTCGAATGTCATCAGAAAAAGTTCCTTAATTGCTGCTCAAACTCAAAACACCCAAGAGTTTTATTTTGGTATTTCTTTATTCGTCCTTTCTTGAAGAAGGCTCATTAAAATCAACAAGAGAATCGTGAAAGAACAAATATTCATGACGTGTTTCTTGTAACCGGTAATTGTTTATTTAGAAGTGCAATAGTTCTAACGTGTATTTTCTTATTTGGAGTGAAGCGAAATACTGAGAGATTTTTATTTATCCTGAACTATTCTCATGTAAGCTCTGCCGTGGATTGATTTTAAAAACTCAGCAGACCAGGTTCAACTTTCTAGTGTTAAGGCAGCCATATAGAGTTTATTATTTGTTTCATTTGATGCCTTATGTTATTATGTTCAGCTGAAATTGGAGTAGGTATATTATAGTATTATCCCAATGAGAATAGTATTACTTTGCCATTCTTGCCATCCGTTCCGATTTAATTTCTTTGTCATTCGGTTTTCTTGAAATAAAATTGTTAACACATTGACAAGGAAAATAATTTATGCATAAAGTGGCATTATTACCCTTGAATACTGGTAGGTACCGTTTCATTAGGTAACTTTCTGCTTTTTTCTGAACGCTAATCTCGGTCCATTCGTGCTCAGACTGTGGAAGTTAATAGCTGAAACAGTACATTTCTTTTCTCGGAAGCTCGATTGAAAAAAAAAGTTTGCAGTTTATTACGATGATTATTAATTGATGAATTTCTCTGTGAGCTCTTAATTCTTTGACCGAAACACCGCCAACTGGTGTGTTGGGACACCATTATGTGGCGTGACGCGTTCATCGCTACCATTTTTTTAAATAACCCCGCAAAAGTGGGTTTGGGTGAGCGAAGACCTGATTAGACAGTGGATATGAGTGTGCTCCCCTACTCCCCTCCACATCATCTCTCACGCAACTTTTTCCTCTCTCTTTTCTGCTTTTTAAGTCTCTGTGAGTGCATTTCGTTTAGGAGACGTGAGGAAGTCATGTGAGCAGTGAACGAGCGGGTGTCTGTGTGTATGTATGCTCGCGTTTGTAGATGGTACGTGAGTGCGTGCGACTCTGTGTAATAGCGTGGTGTGTATTAGGATGTGTGCGCGTTCAAAACATTTTAAAAAAGGGAAAAAATTAAACATTTATAATGACTCGTCCCTTGCAGAGAGAGAGTAAGACATGTGCAGGGACGAGCGGGTGCTAACTCTATATAGAAAAACGAAAATATGGCTGAAGGAACCGGGCGCGATTGTGATTTTTGTGTTTGTGTGATGCATGCATTCCTCGCTTCAGCAGAGGGATTTCGGCTCGGAAAGGGTTGATACCCTCTTCAATCTTCTCCCTCGCTGGATTTGTCTGGGGTGAACATGGTCCCGCCTGGAATGGTGCGTCTTTTTCTAATAAGCTCGTCCGTCGTGGTGTGCGGAAAGACTGGAGAATGGTATTTCATTTTCTCGCCTCCTGCACTCCCGAGTAGGGTCAACCCGAGAGTGGTAATTACTTGATCTTGACGGGACGGGACTATGAGGAGGGAACGGAAAGAAAAAAATGGTTGTTGTTGATGTTACTATTATTATTTGTGCATTTACGGAATTGATTGAGCGATCGGTGAGAGAGAGACATGTGGATATGTGGTTGTGATTACTTCTGCGCTTCTTCTGTTTCGTTTGTTCCTATACACTTCGGTTTTACTTCTCGATGGTTCAGATGGCGGGAGGAGGCTCGGGAGGGTCCATGTCGTCGTCATCAACCGACCACCCTCCGCGCCGGACGCTGGTTCTCTTCTCTGGCCCCGTTCACATGCCCTACCCGCATAAAAATAGCATTCCCATCGAAAGAAGAAATCAGAGCGTTGGTGAATGTGTGGGAAAAAGAACCAGAAATAGGTTTATGAAAATTTAGGAACCACGCCAAAAGTTTTGCTATTTGTTTTATATATATATATATATATATATATATTTAATTCGCAGATGGTGTACTATAGTGATGTTGTTCATGTTTGCTGCGAGATTCTCAAACCTTTAAACGAATAAAAAGGCAATGCACTTATTGGACGTTTCATTTTTCAATCGAACCCTTAACCTACCACCTTTTCTAGGACAGTACCTTGGGTATCTCTCGCATCTCAACGCCCTCACCGCTGGCGAGGCTGGTAACGCGCCATCGTCGGTCATGCATTTTGATGATGCTGTATGCCAAGAGCTTTTGGAGAACAGAAATTGAAATCGCCCGCTTGTAGATTCCGTCTATTTCCATTAGACGATGAATGGTATGTGTTGGTTAAATAACTGCTGACAATAAGAGCTAATAAACCTCCAGGACTGGAAGGATTTTCAACACGAGTGTTGGAATAGTTGGCACCAAAAATTGCACCCTTTCTGGAAAAAAAATTGATCGAGTCCTAATCGGAGGGTGGTATAGTACCCCAATACTGGAAAATAGCCCACGTCACTCCCATCCACAAGAGATAACAGGATTCCGGAAATTACCGGCGAAAATCATTAACATCCCTCTCCTGCAAAAGTCTTGAGCTTGTTATTGTAGCTTCATCAACTTCCTAGGTAATAATAATTTTTTCGCAAAGAACGTGGATCCTGAAAGCGTAGAACTTGTGAATTACAACTTGGTTTATTCATGCGCGACATAATCAAATAGGGGGAATCAATAAAACGTATACTTAGATTTCAAAAGAGCATATGATGAAGTATAACACAATAACCTAATATACCTGCCAACTGTTATTATGTGGAATTAATGAATAAGAAGTGAATTGGGCTCGCGATTTTCCTTCTGAATGCAAAAAGAAAGCGATAAAAAAATGTTATGCTACATGTACCTACCATAGTTATTAGTCAGTATGCCTACTCAGAAAATATTCTTAGATACTGGGTGATTCAGGGTGGGTTGAATCGCTTTATGAAGCAGCTTGTGGGAATATCTTTGGATCATTCCTCTTTTTTCTCCTTAATGTGACCACACATAAAAGTGATATAAATAGTCGATACTAATTTATCCAGTAGAAAATCATTTGTTCCCACTGATAATATTCACTTTTATATTGAAATTTCACATTTGTCTTTGAATACTGGGGGAAATTTGTGAATCCAAAAGGTTTGCATTTCAAAATAAGGTGGCGCAATGAAAATTTTTATATTTGTCCAAGGTAATTTTCCATATTTTATAAAATAATTCATTGATGAAAATATTTCTATGCACCATTCGCATTAATAATCAATAAAATCAAAAGCGAAGTTACATTTCGCCATGGCACAACGTCACCTTGAACAATATTGCTCCACTTTTGCATGTGCTAATACTAATAGCTATTAATAATACTAATAATTATTGCACGGTCGGCGACGCTCAAATCGTTTGGAATCAAGTCAAATTTCGGGTAAACTGTCAAACCATTGGTGATACCAACCATCGAGTGTTTTCGGGCTTGACTCCTGCCGCGGACAAATGCGTTATTTGTACTCAATTAGTCCAGTCCTCGGGAAACCTGGGAACGAGCATAGGTCTGATGTGGATACCGAGGTCACAAGGCTGAAAAGAATCAAGTTTAATAGAATTATGTATAACGTGAAAATAGTATGGTGCTTAAAGGGCACCTACCAGTTTAATTGGGGAAAAAATGAAAACTCAACAGGCCGTAATGCATACGTAATTTTGCTGCCTCTGGAGTGCTAATTTTTCCCCTTTTAAATTGTGAAGGTCGTAGTAGTTCAAACTCCCACGTTGGTCCTTCCACTTGAGCTGTGTTTAATTCTTAATTGTACCGTATTTTCAGGTGTCTTTCCTGTTTTGAGAAACTGTCCTATGTTGAAATCCTGCTTCATACTGAAGTATATTTCTTCAAACCACAAGTAAAAATTCTAAATATCCCATGTTTTAGGACCAATCTATTGCTAACACCGAGTTTCTCTCAGCTTTATTTCAGTCATCTTTAAGTTCTATATTTTCTCTTGCATTAATTGTTCCATTAATTGATATGCTAGAGTAGAGGCGTGGTAGTCCAGTGGTTAGATCCCTGGGCTGCTGACCGGAGGACTTGGTGTCGGTTCCGGGTGACGTCACTTGGCACTCTCAGCTTCGCGCAAGCTGTGTACCAT
>LYUA01000530.1:392520-405975 GCA_002093875.1 Calopteryx splendens | reverse complement strand
CAGTGATGCCTCTTGGCACCCTCAGCTTCACCCAAGCTGTGTACCATTTTCGGGTGCAGGGTCATCCTGGGAAATTACAGGCAGTAAAGGGAAAGGAACTGGCCACTCCAACCTTATGTGTGAATTTCACATGCCGTTTGGGCTTAGTACTGGGTGAGCTCTACCCTCACCTACCAAACTGACCTTGGGGTTGATTACAATGATTTTTATGGATGCAAGTTTGGCTTGCGGTTGTACATATTACAAAGAATCAGTCCACATTTGTGTGGCAAGTTGTATGAACATAATCATTCATGCCAAAAGCATAATGGTGGTAAACTCTACGTGATTCCAATAACACCTGCCACAGAAGTACCTCCATTTAACTAGCCTAGTATAAAATTATGAAGTTTTCTGGTTTCCACCCCTTAAAGCTGTTCCTAGAAAAGGTGATGTAAAGCAGGGATCAGTCTTGATCAGATTGGTCAATAATTCAATCCTTCCTAACTCTTAGTCCTGCGGCTGAAAAATCTGATATACGAGGTCTGTTAGAAAAGTATCCGACCTTATTTTTTTTGCGAAAACCTGATGGATTTGAATCAGGCGCTCTTGCATGAGTCGACCTTGAACCTTCGTGCGTGCGCATGAATTTTTTTCCGCCTGTCGATAGCGTCTGTTGCTGCCAAGCAGCATTTGAGTGAGGTATTTGAGTGAGCAGGATTTGAGTGCTCTCGTCGGTTTTTCATTGCAAGGAAAATGACGGAACGACTGGAGCANNNNGCTCTCGTCGGTTTTTCATTGCAAGGAAAATGACGGAACGACTGGAGCAGCGCTACTGCATCAAATTTTGCCTGAAACTGGGCGACAGCCAGGTGCAAACCATTCGGAAGATTCAGACGGCTTTTGGTGACGATGCTATGGGACTCTCACAGATTAAGGAGTGGTACAACCGGTTTAAAGACTGCCTGCCGCACATCGGTGGAGAGCCACGGTCTGGTCGACCATCAACATGCGGAAATGACCAGGTCATTGCCAAAGTGAACGCTGTGGTGACGCGGCACCGTCGTGTGACTATCCGAGAAATTGCGGAAGAGGTGGGCATCAGCACTTTTTCGGTACATTCCATCGTGATCGAAGATTTGGCCATGAAGAGAGTGGCGGCGAAATTCCGTGTGCCGAAGCTGCTGACGGCAGAGCAAACGCAACTTCGTGTTGAAGTCTCACAAGACATGCTGGACTCCACAAACAGTGACCCCAACTTCATGAACACCAGAATCACTGGTGACGAGTCCTGGGTGTAAGGGTACCCGACCCAGAAACCAAATCCCAGTCATCAGAGTGCAAGCATTCCACATCACCAAGACCAAAGAACCAAGGTCAAGTGCGCAGCAATGTCAGAGTGATGCTGACTGCTTTCTTTGACTCCCGCGGTTTGGTACACCACGAGTACGCACCACAGGGTCAAACAATCACCAAAAAGTACTACAGGGAGGTCCTCCGTCGCCTACATGATACTGTGCGGCGCAAGAGACCGTAGTTGTGGTCAACAGGAAATTGGGGTCTCCATCACGACAATGCTCCAGCACATTCCTCGCCCCCACTTGATTCAGACGTTTTTGACGAAAAACCAGACTCCTGTGGTTCAACAGGCTCCTTACTCTCCTGATATGGCCCCCTGCGACTTCTGGCTGTTCCCCAAACTCAAAGAGGCCATTGAAAGGAACGTGATTTCAGACAAGAGAGGGCATTATGGCTGCAACAACAGCTGAGCTAAACTCCATTCCGAAAGAGGCTTTCTCGGAATGCTTCCAAAAATGGCGGCACCCCTGGGAGAAGTGTGTGGAGTCCCAAGGAGACAAGACTACTTTGAGGGTGATTAGGTTTACAGCGCTCCAGGCATGTCAGTTTTTTTTCCCCAGCCAAAGGTCGGATACTTTTCTGACAGACCTCGTATAAGGGTGCATTATCATCAAGGACTATAATCTGGAACATACTGAAGAGGGTTTAAGGCAAGCTCTGTTCCAAAACTTTGAACGGAGGAAGGAAGATCCTATCAATCAATGGAAAACAACTGCTTAAGTCCGATAGATAGCACTCCAATTAAGTCCAATAGATAGGCTTCTCACTGAGGAGGCCCACCACATTCAATTATTATTTATGGTAGTCTACCAGATAAGGTAGGTTTTTATGCTACTACAAAAACTTCAACTCCACATACTTTCTATCTCACTTCATTCTGCCCAATTACCTCATTTTTTCCTTCACCTACCTTGCTTACCCAATATTCTCCATTCCACCACAGTCTTCAACAATCCATTTCTGCTCAATATGTCCTTCATCCATGTTTTACTCATTTGAATTTCTCCCAACAAATATCCCTCCCTCCTCCCCTACCTTGCCCAGGCCATTGTGAGTTTTCCTTTCTGTGCCTTTCACTTTTTCCATATCCACATTTCAAAATTATCCAATCTCTGCTTGTTATCTTCCCTCAACAAACATTCTTCTACATCATAATATTCTATTCTCCAAATCCACATTCCATAAGATATTGAAGGGAAGCATAGGTAGGATAATCAGGGCAAGTTTTTCTTTGAATACAAAGGATTCTCTTCCACTACTAAGATACAAAAGAAATTGCCATTTGATATTTAGTGTAGGTATAGTCCATATTATACCTTATATATTAAACAGACACTTTCATATATAACTGTTATTAGTCACATTTCCTAATAATTAATATGCGTCAGCTGTTTACTCCATTGCTACTGACTGGTAGGTACTCATTTCCATTACAGCCGAATAAGTGTCAATGTACCTATACTACTTGTGATTTCCTATTATATTTGAGTTAAATTCTATTTGTAACTTCTTAAATTAACAATTATTCCACCCACTTTCATTTTAGCACATTTACTTGAATGAATTCTTTGATAAATACACTAGTACCAGGTAGGTTGAATATAAGGTGATAGGAATTCATGAATGTGTCTATTTCCCTAGTTTTCAGGCTTGATACCTGACACATTTACTATGTGGGACGATGTCATAGCCAGAGGGGGGCTATTGCCATCATCCAAGAAAATAATTTTTTCATGTATCAAGACTTTTCACCAGAATAGTTCATTAGGTAGGTACGGTTGGCAATTTCATGCAAAGTAAAATTTTCATTTGTGCTTGGAATACTAACAAAATACAAAGCATGAAAAGTATATCAATAAAGATATCATCTTGGGGGAATATTATTATTTGAGTATAGTCAGTTGGGAACAGCTTTGGCATTGGACCCCCTCCCTGAAATTCTTTTCTGATTATACCACTGATGTGGGAGACCTATCTCACTGTGGTCCAATGAGAAATAGTTAAATTTATGTGAAAATTAAAGGTATTAAACTACTATTTAACTCACTGATATTTCAAAGCCTCCAACACAATGATGGCTGCTGCTATGTAGTATCAAGTACAATGTACTACCATATGGCCCTCATCCCCTCCCATTTATGTTTCCGTCTCCCTTCAGCATGATTTATTATTTAAATTGCCACTTTCTTGTTTTGGTGAGTTAAATATTTTCTGTACTTTGCTCAGTATGGAAAAAAATAAGCCTCCGGTGAAAATTTATGGTATTTCACTTTATGAGGATTCATTCACACTTCCTTGTAATCATCACATGACATGCATATATTTCCACTTAGGCAGGCTGCAATAAAAAATATTGCATTCAATGGGAGGTGTAGCAAAAACAGCTAGCAACCAAACAGTCGGAAAACATCATCCAGAGTAGAGAGAGTGCAGTTGCAGCAATGCAGTGCAGAGTGTTTTGTAATTGCATCTTGGAAGATGGTAATTCCACCAAACCTGGAAAATGGCAATTTTTTACCCTAAAAACATTTGCGACAGAGGGTCTGTTCCTCAAAGCTGCAAATCAGTTTACAAGCTCTCTATATGTTGTTGTAAGCACAATATAAA
Source organism: Calopteryx splendens (assembly GCA_002093875.1). Lineage (NCBI taxonomy): Eukaryota > Metazoa > Arthropoda > Insecta > Odonata > Calopterygidae > Calopteryx > Calopteryx splendens. The sequence continues at coordinate 402,030 of LYUA01000530.1, read as the reverse complement.
ACTATAAAATTTCACATTCAATAAAAGATGGAACACAAGTTATGTATGTTTTAAAGGACTTGAGTGTTATAAAATGTCTTCATGCAGGCATTATATAAGGATGTATTTACAAAAAGCGAAGTTTCAGGTGTGATATGGTGGAATTTAAACAATTAAAGATGAAATTACTTTTCCACAAATTATTGGATTTATTGCGACCCGGGTTCCAATGTACTACATCAGGCCTGATGATGATGTAGTACATTGAAAGCCAGGTCGCAATAAATCCAATAATTTGTGGAAAAGTGCTTTCATCTTTCATTTCAAGATGTATTTAGCTTTTAGAATCATTCCAGATCACCATGGCAACTGACTAGCAGATCTGTGTAAACAGATATGGTATCATCAGCATAATGGACTACCTAATTATGGAAATCTTTGTGACTCAACAAAGATCATTGATACATATCGTGAAAACTACAAGGTACCTTATAATTGTTGTAATTAGATTAAAAATATACATTAAGAAATGAGTTAAGTTGTTCCTGAAAGAAGAGATGGTATTATTAAATAATCATTGGTAGCTAATGCTTCAGAGAAATGTTCATGCCATGAACAAAAGACTCGTCTATTCAACAAGCAGAATGATTCTTGCTAACAGAGCCTTATTTCTCAAGGCTATAAGTTTGTCCTTGTATCTTAAACATTGCCTTTCAACAGAAATAAATGTTGATACTATTGTCTCGGTGACTTAGCCAGGGATTGTGCTGCCTGGATGGTCCCGAGACTTTCTCCCCCCCCCTTTTCATAGATTTTCTTTTTTACTACCCCATTTATTGTCATTTGAAGAAAATGTAAAAATCCCTGCAGGGAGGGGGGAATGAAATTTTATGGAGGCTCCAGAGTTAGAGACGGAGCAATGCCACAGAATTGTCTGCATCTCATGAACTATGATAAGCTTCAATGTATATGTATGACTTTCTCTATAAAGTAGAGACATCAAAAGACCAGCAGTAACAGCTTGTAGCCACTGTAGTAAACCTTGGTCAGAAAAAAACACAACTTGGCAATACATTTTTAGCCTTAAATTTAGAGGCAAGTGAGCAACTTCACAGTTGTAGTACTGCTAGAGTGGCAAAATCAATGAAAAATGCCCAGTTTTTGTGATATCAGATTCTACATTCTCTTCTCCTAAGTCATGATGGCACAGTTATAATCATCAATATTATGGAAATGCATGAACATTAGCTGTACACAAAGATAAAAGTTCACTTTGGGTTGCTTTCAAGAAATGTTCACATAAAAAATTGATATTTTATTGAAAGGGCATGAAAACTAAAGGACCATTATTATTTTGGGGAACGTCAATTACATCAGAACAGTTATAATTTCATACCAATCTTCATGGACCATCATATTTTACTCTGGTGCAAGGTCCATTTGCAGTGTTTACCCTGCAAACAAAATCGGATTTCAGGACTCATCTGAGAGTCAATCACATCCATAGGTTATTCAAACAATTGTTTGAATTACCCTTAAGAGCAGGCCAGTGAATCGAATTGGAAATCCCCTCTGAAAATATTATAGGTACAAGCTCAACTCTCACCCAGTACCCTTATTTCACCAGTCCAGAGAGCAATAAGGTTTAACTTGAAACATCGCTCCTATACTATAAGTGAGTAAGACTTAGGTTATTTCCATCTGGCAGCAGTCATGGAATAAATGCTTACCGTATTGGCCTTCTGAACGGTTGTCTAGAGTTCCCTCCTTGGTGGCTGCAACTTCTCTCACGCTTTCTTCAGCTCCTCATGCAAGTGTCGGGTGGAAAATATAGAATGGATATTCTAGTCATCAAAAAGGTATTTAAACCTCTGAAGTGGTATGCCTGTTAAAGTTCCGGACTTTGCACTAATGCCCACAACGTTCCATCCCGGAAGATTTCCATGGTCTACTCGGGCTTTGATTTGTTCACGCCCGAAACATTTCCGGGCCAATTGCACAAATTTGGTAGCATTTCATACGTTGGCCAAATGGTGGCACACCTTTCCAATCAGTTTATAGTTCTCCTAATGGAGTTTTTGGGTATTTTTAATTGACAAACTTGGCACGATGGAAGCGGTGTGTAGTGTTACCCTGAACGATGACTTGGGAAAAAATTAAGTCACCACTAAAGGGGTTAATGAGTGCAATAAAAGAGTTTTGTAGTTTAAGAAGAGAATTATTTTTGATTCTCCTCTTTTTATCTTTCTGAGCTGATGAGAAAGAAAAATTTTGATAATAATGTGTAACTGACCGTGATACATTCTTTGAGTATTTATCTAGTTGTAGAAACAATTGCATAAACAAGTCCAAACCAAATCTTAATTACACAGGTGAATTGCTAAGACTATATTGAGTATTTTGGGAAATGAACAGTACGCAAGCCAATACGAAGAGCAGTAAGAAGCTTAAGTATTAATTCAATAGTAGGTTTCCTTAAAGTTAGTTTAAGGCCTTTAATTCATCCCATTCAACAATATGGTCAACTTGAATTCATGTTGCTGCAAATTAAAAATTGTTCAGAAAGTGAAAATTTATTTTTATTCGTCATAAAAATTACATTTAAAAATGAGCAAGGAGAGCTCCAGTCTCAAATGATTTTCAATAGAACTTTTTAATTCTATCAATACATTTTATCTAAATTACACTATTTTGCTTAGTGGTGAAAAGTATTTGCACCATCACCAAATCTAATAAATAGCAACACCAACAATAACATTGTCACAAAATTAGATTCTCACAGAGCATGATAAAAATACTAGCCAGAAGAAGAGTGACACATTAATAAATACAAATCATATTTGATTAAACCTATATTTACTCTTTGGCAATAAACCTCACCATTAAGATACTGAACTCTGCAAGAACCTACAACACCCAACGAACAAAACAGTCTCTTTGTGTCACTTGGAATGGCAGTTAAACGGCAGTCAATAAGGAAAAAAATTGAGTCACACTTCAACAGACTGTAAATTGTACAAATTATTCAAAGCCAAAAGGGTGAGAATTTAGAAAAAAAGATCAGTATCCTAATGAAATCAGCAATTCTGTGCTCGTAGTTTTAAACTCAACGCTAGCAGACATTGAAACCTTAACTGTTAGGATTACATTCCAACGTGATCGCACAGTACCCAAATAAAGACCAAATCATGACTAATATATGAGCACATTTTTAAAAACCTGGACGGTAGAGACAATAATTGCAAACAAATGACAAAACTATTACAGTTTTGGAAATATTTTAGGGTAGGCTCTGAACTTAATCATCATGCATGTGCTCATCAATGCCATCACTTTCTGTCACCAGAGCTCTTTCGAGTATAACCCTGCCTTCTTTGTACCGCTGATTTTCTTCTGTGGCAAACTCGTAAATCCAACCAAGTTTCGCGTCGCAGTTCTTACAAGAAACATCACGCACCATATGACGCCCAGTCAACATCACTCTGTCCTGTACCTCGCTGAAAAATAATTTAATGCTTACATAATAAAACATAATGACATAAAATACACTCTAAAATATACAAAAAAACCATTGAATACCTATAGTTAAGATTCACGACTTTATTGAACAAAAAAGCTCTGCCAGTTGCTCCAGTGAACCTAGTGCTGATCAGTTCACTTCTATTCGTTAAGATTGTGTCACAAGAAGCACAGGAAAATAGCCGAGGCCCACCAATATGGTCTAAAAATATGCGACCCATTGTATTCTGAAAAATATTAGAACCTATGGCAATTACAAGGTGACAGAGGAAATGTACAACGCCTGTAAATTTAGCATATAAAGCTAAATTAAATCAACTCGAGTTATGTACTCACAATCCGTCGTCAGTTCACAATAGTGCGAATATTCTTCTTTTTGGTTTCAATTTTGATGCGTCAGAGAATCAATGTCAATAACAACAAATCGATGAAACTAGCCTGACATCTATAAAGAACATGCTCTATTATGTACTTGGGTAAATCCTTTTAAAAACATTTAGCGATTATAAATTGTGCATTATAATTCAGATTTTCAATTTATTAAATAAATTATGGCTTAAATTTGCATTTATACCAGTCACAATCTTGTGGGCAGCAATGGATGCCGATACTAAGCGCTCTCAACTTCATTTGCTCGCATCGCAACGTCACGTCAACGCTGTGATATCATATGGGGAGCAGGCGTTTCTGAGAGGATTCTCGCCATGTTAAGGACGTCATAGGTGGATCGTGAGCGCTTGTGAGGCGTGAACTTCTCTCTCTGATGGTGCCTGGTCAGTGCAGTTACGGCATTACCTTAGCAAATGATTGTGTGGTTACACGCTGTGTGCTTCTCGAAGACGAGTTATTTAACGTGGTGGAAGTTTTGAGTGCAAAAGAAGTTGTTGTGAGTTGTGCAGGCGATACGACATCTTCGATCATGATTTGAAGATTTCATTTTCCTCAGCGGTGGTTAAAATCTTTTCGTGCTTCTTCATAAGAGTAAGTGAAAGTTGTTTTTATCTCTCTATAAATGTGAATTAATTGTGTAAATATTAAACGTTCGAATAATGTATTATTGCCTAAATATGGACACTGGTCGCTTTTACCATAAATAGATTTATTAGTTGGGATCACTTAACACTCCCTTAAAGATTTGATTATTATTATATTTCTCAATTAATTTTTTTTCGCTGTTAGTGTTGTTAAGGCTAATATGTAATCGAATACAATTGGATCTATGGCTGGATATATACTATTTCCAAGTATATATATATATCGTATTTTTATTGTTAAATTTATTGTGATTCTTGGTGATTTCTTTTAGTTGTTCAGTTCAGGAAGTTGGTTGTGGGTGTTATTATTTTGTATGAAAGTTATCAGACGGAGATCAACAGAAGTTTTGGTTTAATTTGAACTCTCGCAAAATGCATCACTATTTTCGTTTTTCGTTAGCCGTCGATTCATTTTTTAACGTGTAGGTAATAGATTTTATCATTTCCATTTAATGTTAAGTTCAGGGGGTAGAGGGTTGGTTTGAGATGCTGGTCGACATAATTAATTCTGCTTATTTTTGGACCAGCATTAATCTTACCATGATGATTATGTGCCAGGTAATCTGAGATGACCTGCCGAAATGGTTAAGTATTATAATTCTTTTCTTAGAACCACTTTCTGAAGGTCGGCGTCGTGGTCAAGGGCGCGGGAGGGAAGGCGTCTGCTCCTGCTTACCGTTGTCCCAACCCCCTTTTCACGAAATCTCTCTGACTAAAATGCGTTTCCATTGTGAGTTCCTGTCCTTTTACAATGTCAAAAAACGCCTGTGACATAACCGAAGGCTCACTTTTTCAGTATTTGTCCGCATTCTTTTAGTAATAGTATATTCATGATTTACGTTTAGTTAGATATTCTATATCATCTATAATCTTTCCTAAGTAGTTGAAATAAGTGGCCGAGATGATGCCATTTGTATGGGTCTTCAGATGAAATTCGGTAGACACCCACAGGATAGTGTTAATTAATCACCCAGGAGAGTAAGCGTATGCTTGTGTGTTAACTTTTGGATGTTTAAATTTTATGCCTCTGCTCAATGCATCAGGGAGGTTATATGATGGCAGGGCACACTCTCATTGGATGTTTAGAAAGACAAGCGGGCTGTATTGTGATCGAGGAAAAGATTGTCGAGGGAGAAAGTGTGGCTTGCCACCTGAGACAGCACTGTGTACGTGTTGCAGGTCTCATATTCGTGGGGCTTGGTAAATGTATTCAGATCCGTGATCGCTGGATGTGGTTATTGTCGGTGTTGAAGGTTGAATTGTACGTCTGTAACGATAATAACGATAATGCATAAGTACATGTAGTTAGTTAGCCTGGAAATTCGTTGTCATGGTGCGCCACATTGATTCGTTGGCGTTATTTCTTCAGGGCCCTTTATTTGCATCGTCGCTATGGAAATACCGAGTCGATAGGTATATCTGTCACTCTCCTAGTTAATGCTTGCTGGTACTATGGGCGTAATCGATTTGTTTGTCTGGGTAACTATATCATGGGGTTTTCTGTGCGTGTCCAGACGTTTTGGTAGTCAGGCGATGATGGTTTACGAATCGCACCTACGAGAGGGGTATTTTCAGGCGTGTTATTGATGTTCTTCGTTACGAGCGCTGTGGAGGTTATTGGCTCTAACGCCGCCACTTTCTCCTCCCCTGAGCTGTACGCGGGAGTAGTCGAAGAGCGTTAGTAGCTCTCGGGAATGTGGATATTATTGTACGCAGTTGGTGTTCCATAATTTAAATTTTGAAGAAGTTTTTTTTTAAGACGATCATGATCATTAGAAATCGTTTGACGTTTTGGAATGACATCAAAACTCTTTAACGCATGCACTTTTGTGAATCACTGCAACGGCAATATTATGGGTGGGACTCGAAACCACAAAACCTATTTAGCAACATGAAACTGCTTGAATGAACTATTTGAATTCGTAATTTGGAATATGTGACTCCGTTTTTCTGTCGCGTTCCATTCACATTTAGTTAAATTTATGGGATGCTATTGGGTGAGAATGTTGATATTTTCTGATAGTCGGTATGGCTTCATTAATCCATCACGAAGACTTATTGTGTTCTCAAAGTGTGGCATGTCGGAAATAATGTAACTCGGAAATTGATTAGATGACCAGAAACGGAGTGGTATGATCCCCAATGGATCACCTAATAATTTTTTATTGTTGCATATCATACGGTGCTCATCCCGTCATCCAGCGTGAGGGGGCGGTCGGTCTGTTGCGTTGGCTAGGATGTTAGCTTCCTATGCTGAGGGACCGGGTTCGAATCCTGGTGGTGGCAAGAATTTTTCAGTTTTAAACTGATTCCTTTTTGGGCGCTATGTATCTACTCCGTCCATTAGAAGGGGCATTGCATTATGTAGCCCTTTGGCGCCTTTCGTTAATGGAAGGCCCATGCCGACGCCGGGTTTCTTTCCACCCTTCCACTCCATTTCGGGTAAAAGTCCCACCTCTACCAAATTGCCCACCCTATCCCGCAATGGCGCAAATGACCTCAGCTGTCGGTCGCCTCTAATAGCAACAAATTCGCCAAGCCTCTCTCAATTTCTTGGAAGAGCCATGTCCTGTAATGGATATTTCGTTTTTTTTCTTGCTATATTCTAGCCCTTGCGTGTGGTGAATGAATGCTACGAAATAAAACCTGCTTAGCTTTTTCCTACACCACAGTGACATTTAGTTCATATGTTCCTAAAAAAATTCTCTTTCATACAGTTCTAGAATAGCCAACTTTCTGCTGAGCTTAGTATGTAGTATTGTGCTATCGTTTCTGAAGATATTGCATTTCATAGCAAAGGTTAATCAGCCGACATGCTAAGATCGTATGAAAACATAAACAAAGCGGCGGGATTTGAGAGTGCGACGATATGATTTTAGAGGACTACCCGCTGAGCTGCAATGGGGTTGGTTCCCTGGGTTCCCCCCTCCCCCCCTACGGATGGTTTCCACACAGAGGCTGTAGGTAGGTCACAGTGTAAATAGTGACGTTGTTCAGCAACCTTGCTTTTGCTTGTCATTTTCCCCTGGTTATCACACGATACGCCAAAGCCCTGAAGAAGTGGACAACTGCCACACCGGAGCAGTTACCTGTTCAAACGAGTTCTTCTAGAATTCAATCGTTAGTGCTCTGGTGGTGGTGGAAAATGCTGTTATTCATTTATGATACAACTTCCCCACGTCTCCCCGTTTGTAATATTTTCCCCCAAGATTTAATTCATCTGTATTTCTCCGAGGAGCATGGGACCCGCAGTCACAGTTTAGACAATCACAGGATTCTCTTGATAGTTAAGAGTCATTAAAGCTGGGAACAATCTAGCCATGTCATTTTCGGTAATGCACTCCCGAAAAAGAAGTGGTATCACGGTTTACGTGCACGAAGTGACCTTTGCCACAGTGACAGCAATGTACATAACGAATGTGAAAGATTTAAATAATCAATTTGACGGGGAAATGGGCATTGCTGCTTTTGTTATGTCTTCCATCCAAAATTCAATCATTAGGGTGGTACCTCGTTTGCTAACTACCCGCACTCCCAGAATAATATACTCCATCATTATGATCAATAGCCATTCTGAAAAGGTGTCGGGTCGAGTGAATGTTTATTCGTTTTCTTCTTTCTACCCCCAGTTCATTTTAGATTCCCATAATAGTAGTAGATAAACACGTTCCTGCGTGGTATTAACTTTTATGTTTTCAATCTTTATTATAACGTTAATTTTTCGTCGATGAAACCTTGTAGCTTTTAGAAAGAAAACCCGCGGTTTGTTGCCAACCTGCCACATTTCTTTATTTCAGCTATTTCGGAGTGCGGTAAACTCACCATAGGCGATTGCAGAAAATGAACGCAGTGTGAATGCTAGTCTCTATTCCATCCTCAGCCCCATAGCTTGTTTAAGCCCCTTGTGAACAAACACCTTCAGGAAGGCCCCTCCTCCCGCCCCCCTCTCCCATGTGTGTATCACGTTCCATTCCGTGACAGCGTGGTCTCCTCCGGATAGCGCGCCGCTCAGCGTATCGCCGAGAGAAATCCTGCGTCGGGCGCGTCAGTCAGTGTGTGGTCTCCAACGAAAGAACTCGGGGGAGTCAGTCGGGCGCGCGAATTATCCGAAGGCGTGCCAGACTGTGGGCAGAGCGATGTTTATGTGCCGATGGCCGAAAATGATTCCAGAAGTATCCGTGGGCCGGCCCAAGGCTTCGGCGTGTCTCTCGCACCGAGGAGATATTTTGTAAACTTGGAACTCACCGTACGGAAAATGACGATATTATTTCGTGTCTTTCCTTTTCTTTCTCTGCCATTTGGTAGAGTGAATCTGCTTAACTTTAGAATGTCCCACAGCCTCGCAAGCAGTGGAATTATCATCCAAACATTTTGTCCACGGGTTTCCGCTGGTTCGCGGGAGGACCGTCCGAATCGTGGGTTGATCAAATGAGTGGTTGGAGTTTTTCGAGACGTTTTTATGCAGTATTTTTATATTATATAAATTTTAAAAGACTTCGCCTTATTGATGCATGTCACGGTATGGGGAAATTCTAAAGTTTCTATTAATAGAAGTTGCTTATAGGTGTGGCAGTAAATCCACGACCTTTCTCGACGTATAACTTTACTGCTTTCGCCATTTATTCCTTTTTGTATTACCTCCGGATATGCGGAAACAATAGCGCCGTTAAAATCCCCCGAATGGTGGTCACCCTGGTGAGTTGGTAATTCCATTGTCCCCGTTGCTTGCCAATTCCCTCTCATTAATTGTTTCGTCTCCGTGGTTCCTTCTTTGCGGTCCTCTGGAATGTCAACGCCTTTTGATCTACTTTTGTTTAAATCTCTCTCGCTCTCTCTGTCTAACATAAGTTTCCGACAAGTTCCAAGGTGATTCCGCCTCGAGTGGCTCCTTTGGTCGGCTTTTCCTAACCTACTCGTTCCTGATAATTCCAAAAGTCCTTTTTCCCGCACTGCTACCGCACCTCGTGTGACGTTTTCC
>LYUA01000530.1:177158-192159 GCA_002093875.1 Calopteryx splendens | reverse complement strand
TAATTCGTAAAATTTAGGCAATAAGAATTTAACAAGTTAGCTAGATTAATGCTGTCACTATTTTTGTAGCATATATCTACATTGAAGTCACCGGTTAACACCACTTTAGAATATGACCTGCATGTGTAAAGCGTCTTAAGTGGAAAAAAATCCATTTAGAAAAAAACTCTTGTGTGAACAATGACTTCCTGAATGAAAGTGGCCTTTAAAAGTAAATAAAACTTCTCAAAGTGTACACTTTGAGAAGTTTTACTTATTTTTAACATAATTTATGATACAACATGATAATTTAATAAAATTTAATGATACAACATGTCTACATTTTATTAAAAGAAACTTTTTTCAAATTTTTTTCATTAAATTTTGCAGTTTTAATATCAATTCCTCTGTAAGAGCTGAAAATACCATTGTGGGTAAAAAAAATAAATATTCAATCACGTTATTAAGATATTAGTAATTTATATTATGAATGTATACATCCATGAATGGAATATGCATTCGGTGCCAGATATTTACGTATAAAGCAAAGGTTTCAAAATGATGAATGTTGAAGATGTGGTGAAAAAGTGCCTTGTTGCCTTAGTAAATAATTTATGATTATTGTTTTAAGTAAGCTCCGTAATAATATTCTACTTAATGTAAATACTGTAATAATTCATAAATGCTATTGGAGGCTGATATTCAATTTTAATTGTTTCTATTTACATAAACATAACTTCCAAATTTCAATCCAATTGTGAGCAGTTTAGTCATGGACATTCACGAGGTCTGAACACTGAATATGTTCGAATAGTGATACATAACAGCCTGTGGAAATTAAGAGGATAGCTGGTTATGCATATATGTATTTGAGCAAAATTATGGAATTACTTACAGATGCATATTCAATGCCATTGAACACACATGTGCCAAATAGAACTCTGAAGTGTGGCCAGAAAATTGGTCGTGGTCATAAAGGGAGGAATACCATTCACTATGCTTGGCTATAGTGTAAGTGAATCTTGATGACCTTATAGCCAACCTCCCTCTATCCTCATGAGACTGGCCAATTAAGCACTACAATAATTTTCACTTCAAAATAGAATATGTATATTAGTCTATGTTTTCTGTATACGCTTCACAGTCCGTAATTCACATTATTTTTTGAGTTTGCTTAACAGAAATAGTTCTCTGGAATGTGGTAAAAAATGTTGGTTCAAGCAAAAACATTTGAATTTAAAATTTTAACTCAACTGTAATGATCAAGGCATTGATTCACACAAACAGCTATTATAATAATCAAAAGCAATAAATTTAACGTTGACAATACTTAACAAGACATTTACAGTTGGATTATTAAGTTATTGGTGCAAGGCATGATCAGAAAACAAAAACAACAATTCATGCCTGTTACTATCATTCCTTCTACACAAATGAAAGTGCATAATGACCTCAAATAATAAGTTATTCTCACTTAGTGTACAAATATTTTCAATTTATGAAGTTTCATAATTTTCTTATTTGACACCTGTTATATATACTAACTCCCTGCAGTAACTCACATGAAAAGTGACAATAAAGAAACCTGTGGCTTAATGTATTAACATTTCCTGTGGAAATGGGTAATAATGGGTATGCAAGGTATCAAAATAAATTCAATCAAAAGGCATAATTGAAGGTAAAGAAAACATAATTTACTAATCAACGAGTCTTACAGTTGTAATATTTGAGAATATTATTTCTGGGTCTTAAAATTAACTATCCTAGGAATAACCATCTCAGAATAACCCAGAAATTATTTTCAACTCAAATACAAACTCAGCCTCTCATAGTGGGATAACCACTTGGTGCCCCAAGAGAGAAAATGTTCTTCAGTGGAGTTAATGTCTAAAGTTACACATAATTCCTATTATATCATTTCTGCTTCTGTAATAATGGAAATATTTCATAACATGTAGTAGACATGGGCATAATTTATTCATAAAAACGTTTTTATGATGTTCAAATAAATGGATTGGCCTTCCTTCCACCAGCTGAAAGAAAGAAAATGATTAGCCTACAAATCAAGGGGTAAACAATAAAATTAAAACCAGCTCACCATCATTAAAAAACAGAATCAGCCCAAACTTAATTCCAACAATCATAGAGAGATTATCTATCGGTTACAAAAACTTGAAGAAGAATACATTTATCAGCATTTTAATATTGGCATTCCTTTGTTATGCATGGTAAACAAAGAAATTGTTAGGCACTATCAATGATCTTGGCCTCACTCATCCTGAGAAAGGTTCGGTATTAAAAGGGATTAAGTCATTTCTTATCTTCTTCATCTTATCCCGGTTATACTAAACATATCTAGGATAGCATATCCCAATAACATAATGACAAATTCCAAGGTACATCTGTTCCAGCTTGGCTGACTGGTTTTCCAGGTTCAAGGAATAAAGAAGAGTTATTATAGCACAAAAAAATACACACTGGACCTAGCAAGTACAAAAAATTCCATAGTCTGAAGTTATTATTACAGAGTTGTTTAATCCTTTGCAGATGACATTTGGGGTTGCAGTATTGGTGATTATTCATTTTGACACGTATGTATGTCAAAGTTACAATTATGCACTCGGGATTATATTATCTTTTATTGGAAGTGGCAGAGTCAGAAATTCACACATTTAGTGGGGTTGATAACATAACTCAAGTTCTGAAAACTATTCTGAACCTAACATCAGAGAATCAATTTAATAATTTGAATAGAATCTAATGATATTCATTCGGATGAAGTATTTCCAAATAAAAAAGTCACCTCTTAAGTAAGTAGTTATTTTCATTAAACTTTGAAAAAAAATCTTTTGTTGTACAGATATGGGAATTGGTAAAAGTCAACGCAAGCCTACGTTATCGGTTACGAACTTACCGCTGTTAATTTGAATCATTCCATTGGCCAGCGATATCTCTGATTTTTTAAAACCTAAAATGGCCGAACTTAAGATAGTGCGCTACTACGGCGTCCTACGCGGTGCTGCCACCATTTAGTGAAATGATAAACCTCTCACTAGTTTCAGACATTATTAAGTAATAACAATTTTACGACTACCAAGATATTACGTTAACTAAGCTCAATCATTCTAAATAATAGATTCAGCCAATTTATGACTGAAATTTTGGGATATGATTAATTTATATTTACCCAATTGACAGGTGCCGGCTAAAATTATTTTTTAGGTCATATTTACTCCCCGTTTATAACTTACAAGGTACTTTTCGATTTAAATTGTTGTTAACGTAATTTCTTTTATAACTTTTATGCCATAACCGAATTTATTAAGCGTTATTCTAACCATCACTTATAACGTAAACTTAAATTAATTTTCTGGACGTTTCAAGTTTGGACCGTAAGTGTGCGTTAGCGTCAAGCGATCGATCTCTTATTCAGGGTTAGGAAGTCATGTTTAGTTAGCCGTGGTTTATTTTAGTTTACCTCTAATAGACCATGTATTTAGGTCATCAATCAATCAAAGAGGATGTGGTATACAATACTGTGTATGTTTGTGACAGTTCCAAGATAGTGCAAACAAGTGTTTAATCGTGATTATAAAAACTGTGTTTTACAGGCGTAGTTCTTGTTCAGTGGTGTGGCGACCGTAGTTCAGGGAGCGTCCTGAAGTACGCTTCATGGATTGAAAGTTACCTGTGAGGCAGCTCGAGTTCATTAATGATTATGGTAATGATGATGCTTTTTTGTTCGATATAATTAAAATAAACACTACCTTGTTTATAGGTAAAATAGAGTGTGATTAGGTACTTTCCTGAGCTTATAGAATTGTGCTTGTGTTGAATTTGTAGCGCTAACAATTGATATTTTCATGGTCCGTGAATGTTTGTCTCGGACAGTCGTAGAGTACTATAGCATAGTAAAGCAATGTTTTCTTCTGCGTTTACAACTTCTCGGAAGAGGGAGAGACGGTCAAGATTCGTTACAAAGTTTAGGTTCCAAACTACTCATCCGTGATAATTTCTAGGATTCCCTTCAATCTTGTTGATAACTTTACTTTCGTCATAAATTAATTCTTTTGTTCTATTAAATCTTTAGTTTAAACTGTGTGCGGCATCGGTACTATCAACTAATTGTTCCTAGATCAAGCTGGGATCATCGTGGACTAATTCGTTGTATATTTATAATGAAATTGCATTCTTTGCGTGTGTTACCACAAATTTAACAATTAAGTGACTGCGAATGTTTTAAAGAGATTATTCAAGTAACTTCGTTAAGTCATATATCAATTTCCTCCATCTTTTGATTTGCATGTTGATAATATAGCCATCAAGTGTCGCATTAAATGCGAAAAAACTCCTGTTCATTTGAAAACTTGAGAATTGTCTTTAAATTCCGTTCTGTCAATTATTAATTTCCGGGAATCATGTATTAGGTTCACTTGATGGGTTTACTAATTTTGTTGTTGCCCCTACTCAAGGTCATTGTACCGGTGCCGGTAAGTTTCACTAACGAAAGTGAAACTTGACATGTTGTTGTGAATGATAATCTTTGGAAGCGCTTGTATTAATGGAGTGCAAAGTTTTTGAGAGCCAATAGTTGAAGGCATGGCATGTTTCCGAAAACGAAATAGTTTTGGTGGGATTAGTGATTCCCAAATGAAATGCATGAATGGATCCTTGAAAAACAACCAGCCGTTAGTAAGTCCGATTACATTGTACAATTATTTTTAGGGATTGAGCACAATTTCAAAGTGGCAAGTAGTTAGAAGGGGTATTGTAGAAAAATAAACAAATTTTGTAAGTTGGAAGGATATAATATAATTTGCTCGAGGATATAACTAATTAAAATATTTCTTTAGTAGCATTTGTTATAAGGGTAATGAAGGGTGTGTTTGCATGTTAAGTGATGACTATTATCATATGCATCTTATGTTTAACATTTGAGGTATTGCCTGCTTTCTCGCAAAGTATCTTGCGATTGCAACGTGATAAACCTCGTTTGTGTTCTAATCGCTTTTCCTTTCCCTTGGTCTTATGTTAGCCGATGTGTCATTTTTACCGCCGTATGTGGAATAAGGCTTCACTCGACGAGCAGCTGATAATTTTTAAATTCACCTTTTACTTGGAAAACATGTATACTCCTTGTAATCAACCCATCTGTGTACAGTAATGTAGTATATATTATATTAGATAAAATATATTGTCGCTTTTGCTCATACTGAAAATCCCGAAGCATTGCTACCTCGACATTCACTCTGCATCTTTACTAGGAACGAGCCTCAAACAAGTTAATTCAACGTTCGTAGAAGAGGCAACTCGTTTTTGGTCCCTCCGTTCTTCCTTAAGCAAAAAATGATACATACTTCGTCTTCAGAATTCATGCGAGAAATTGGTGCTAATTGCTTTATCTGTATCGTTGTCATCGTTTTTTCAAAATGAGTCGATTGCGATTTTTTTCCGTCGGAGTCAATATGCATCGGTGTCTATTAAAGTATTTTCATAAAGGGTTGCTAGTTGTTTCGGCGCTCAAGGTCTCTCGGTCCAGACACGAATTTTGTTCTTATTTCCCCCTCCCACACACCTCGCCCATTCAGCCTAACATCCGTCTGCTGTACGCCCGAGACCCGTTTTTCGCCGTCTCCCGTCCATATGTATTACAGCTCCGGCGTGGTAACAGTAACCCTTTGTTGAATGGCAAACAGTTTTGTTTTGTAGACCAAATAAATGCCTCTGGATTCATGGACCGATAAGATAGGGACATCCCGCCGACCTCGTAACACGTCCCGACATCTCTTGTGTGTGTGTGCATTCCGAGTCTCGAAAAGTCCCTTCTTGATTGATACCGGGGAAAACAACGTCAGTTTGCTTAATCACGAGTACCATCTTTTATCCCATCAGTGCCATGTTTATCTTTAAGCCGTTAGTCCGTAATTAATGAAAGGGAAAGTATTCTCATTGAAACAATTGGGAACTATGAATAATGGGAATCAATAGAATTTTGATAGTGAAATATTTCTTGCATTCATTAAAAAACGAGTGAACTATCGAGCAAAATTACGATGAGATTTATTCGAATGCTGGTCGGCACTCTAAGAAGTATGTTGTGAGTGAAATGGACAACCACAAATCGTCATATAAATGTTATTATATTGCGATTTCCGTATTAAGTTGCCCACATTGTTGGTCAATAGGAATCATTGTAATCAGTCACTTTGACTTAGCACATAATTTTACTACCATCGTATGCATTAAATTACGATTTTAAATAGGAAGGCGGATGTCAATCTAATTTCGAGTCTATATGTTTTTTCTTACAAAATAAATAGTTTAAACAAAATTGTAGGTGTCATGTCATTGAAGTGAATGTAGTTGACTTCCAAACCCACTATGAATCAAAGGAAATAATTTTGTGGCACCTAGGCACCTAACATACCTACTGGCGTATCGTTTCGTTAAAAGTCTCAAATATTTTCTGGTTCACGTGGATTTCCATTCACGTTTAATTTTAGAAAGGCTATCTTGCTTATAACTAAATAAGATTCTCACTTTTGAGGAAATGAGTTTTTGATTCTTCGATTTATTCCATCCGTCCATCTTACTCGGTATATAATCTCTGTCTACCCAATAAATCTGAAGGTTTCTAATCTTTCGTTTCTTTCTTAAATATTTCGTCTCGTCTACACTGTACCGATTCTCTAGTTTCATTATCGCTACCCCTCACTCAATTCAAGTGATTATTTCGATGCACTGCCAGTGTTGATCGGTGAAATTATTAATCTGGCAACTTCAGTGTCAGAAATGCCCGCGCTTCCCACCCATCTGTCATTTTCATTATGCTTACTCGCCGGCAATTCAGGAGGCGGCGGGACTCATCGATCGCCATGCATAAGTGCGAGGGAAAGCGAATGCTTTCGTGGTGTGTCTCGGCTGTTCATTGGTCGACAGTTTCATAAAACCTTCGATCCGGGAAGACGGTGCGGGAGACTTGGCACGGATTAAACCTTTTGAGCAGATGTGGAGGCTCGCTTAGATAAGCCAGCAGAAAAACTCAGGCCTATGGTCGCCTTTTAATTATGCATCTGAACATTATTGAAAATGTTAATGGTTTGATGTACGTGTGCAAATACTCATTTAGCTCTAACAAGATTACAATTGTATGTAAGATCGTAGAAGAAGCATAATGCATCTTATGCTTTCACTTACTTGTAGTCATTATCCATGGGTGAATTATAATAATTATTTTTAAGCAATTAAATCGTTACGTAGATAATATTCTTTCGTTTAATGTTTACGATTATAATAAGCTAATTTTGATATGCATTAGTAGTTGAGGATACTCATCAATTTTTACTGAACCTAATAGCAATTTCTATGTTATGCATTAAATTAATTTTCATTTTACTCCATATTGATTATCGAACTTAACAAGACATTATCAGGGGCTACATTTGGTGTCGCATCAATAAAATGCGATAAGTATCTCTTTGAAGTTATATAAAATTAAAAACTAATGTTATTTAAGTATCTTTAGAACGAAGGTATATAGCCAATATATTCAAAGGACCCTGGTCAAAAGAGTTATTTAGGACGAAGTGAAGGGAGGTAGAGATTACGTGGTTAATAAAATGGTTTATTGTGATGCAGGTTGCCAGGGTTTCGAAGTGTAGCAGGTTTGGTCCAGTGACCCATCAAAATCCTACCATATAGACTATGTGCTTCTGTCTTCTCAGTACATGCCTGGTTTCCATTATTCCAATTCGTCACGCATCTAAGGTAATCTAAGAATAATCAGTCAATAGCGAAGGAAATAATTTACGTAGGTAGTGGCGAAACCACACAGCATTATTGCAGCTATTATTAATGCTCAGTCCGTATTTCTCGGCATTTGTTCTCTTTTAAAATCCTTGAGAATGTGTTCCGCCGCCTGGTGAAATTTTAAGGGGGTGATTTGAAAAATCATTTAAAAATGCGTTCTATGTTTTCTTCGAGCAATTATTTATTAATTTTAATTCTATTCGTTTATAATTAAAAAAAATGCCGGGCTGCTGCTATTATTTTGTTGCAAATGGAATTCTGATCTAGCGGAGAGGGATTATAAAAACCTTATGACAAATTGTATTTTCCATCGTATAAAATTTTCATCGTTCACTCACTCAAGGGTTATTTCATTCATATTTTTGGTGCAGGGGCGTATAGACAGGAGAGGATTTGGTTGTTAACCCAAATCCCCTTCTGGCTAAAATGAATTTATAAGTAATCGTGTTTTTGTAGGGTATTTAAGAAAAAAAGGGAAAATCAGACCAGTACAGGTTGGATGGATGACGTTTATTATATTTAAGAATGTGTAGAGTGAACTCTTATTTCGACCAGTGTGCCAGTTGCGGAGATGAAGAGCCCAGAGTTGTTTCCTGGCTACGCTCGTGTTAAATGAGATCCATTTCCTTCTCTCCCTTATCACGCAAGACTTGTCGTCTTCCCTCTGAAAATGTTGTAATAGATGTTTTGAATGTTGTAAAGGGTGATTAAATATAACATGTCGATGAACCAACTTTGGTCGCCCATCGCACGACCATCATGAAACGGGTTTGGACCACTTCGCGATCCGTGATGTTTTACGCGTGCGTATCAGGTAAAGTTTAAGTTTGATTATTCGTGTTGGACTTGGGTTTGATGCCCTTATGTCGTTAAGGTGCTGCAATGGTCCAGGGCCTGTTTCCAGGTCATAGCTGGAGTAACCATCTTAAAAAGCTCCTCTCTTCTCGTGTTGTTGAGCAGCAGAAGTGATCGGTTCACGTGGGCAAAGCGCCTTTTTAGTTCGGGAGCTGTTCGCTTTTTATAAAAAATCCTGGAGGATGTTTCTGATCGGAAGGGGAGTTTCACGAAAGGGTGTGTCGTTTGAAGTTCGTCATCCGCAATTTTGTTTTGGCGTTTATTTTTACCCCAAAATGTCGCCGGCAAAGCGATAATCGTGTTCAACAAAAACAAATACAGTTCATAATATACAATACATAATCACCGTAATCTACCCGAAGGTTAGCTTTGATTGGCGCTTGCGTTTAGCACTTCGTACCCTCTCCATTATCGCAATATCTTGTAGGCACTGCAATTCACGTATTCAGGGTACTTAAGGGGTCGGCTCATTTCTCCCTGTCGCCTAAGGTTTCTCGGAAAGTGTCGGAATGCCAAGAAAATGACACCACCTTCCTAATTTATTTGGTTCTTTTGACGGAGGCATCGCTCTAGCTGAAAGAGAGACAGAGGAGAGGGGTACGGAAAAGAAAGGCGGGAAGGAGTGTTCCACGATGCCTGTTTTAGGATGCCTATTATGCTTCAATACATATTTTACCCCTTACACGAGTGTCTTAAATGAAGCTCGAAATATGGTGTTAGTGCTAATTTAAAGATATTAATATGCATTTCGGCTGTTCCAAAAAAAAAACTTTTGTAAACCATTTATGGTTTTTCATTTGAAATTTATTGCTAAAAGCAATACAGTTTCTCTTGTACGAATTCTTCATTTTCAAAAATTCATATTCCAAGCGCATTTAATCCAGAGGACATACTCCGTCAAGATCTCTTGGCGTGGAAAATTCTTGCACTGATCTGAAATGCCGATTTATTGATAATGAGTTAGAGGCACACCTTAGAGGGAAAACATTTTTAAAGTTATAATTGCTATATCACACCTTTTTATCGTGGGGGTTAATTCGGAATCCTCCGATGAATATGATTCGCCCTCTGTGGTACCAATCACTGCCGTCCAAATTCATTAATGACTTGTATTCATAGGAACTCGGAGGCTCGTTCGCTGATTTCGCCTCCCCTCCTTCGCAGAGGATTCGGAGCCACCGCAATAGAGTCATGGATGTTCTTCCGCTCCACTCATTTTTCTCTCTTACTCCCAGTCAATAAGATGGAAGTGACATGACACTAAATGTATTCCCTGTAATGTTAAATTATCTGAGTCAACCAGGAAAGTTCATCGTTGCGACTTTCGACATCGAGGTGTTCTATCATTGGAGGAAAAACATGGTACGTCATGAAAATCTCGACTGATGCTGGAGCGGACGTCACTCTGAATGTTTCCCAATGTTGTCATCTCTCTCTCTTTTTTTCAATCCCTCTGAAAAGCCCAAAAGGGGGCGTTGGAATCCTTCTTCTCCAGTTTTCTCTCATGGAAGGAACTCCATGACGTCGACATAAACAACCTTGGCGTCATATGGCGTCCACCCCGGGAGCGAACAGTGTACACTGGGGTTTCAAATCCCCGCTCTCAGGAAATTAATGTTTCTGGGGTGAGAGAATCGTGCCGCTTGACAAAACTACGAACGTGTGTGAGAAGCCGTTTTCGATGGAATTGATCTGTGAACATTAAGCATCCTCGCTTTGTGCATGGGGTGATGTCCGCTCGTGTTATCTCCCTTTGCGTCCTTCGAGCTCAGCATCTGGAGTTAGTACGTAATATAAATTTCAGTTCGTGATATTTTATTTTTCTCGTTAAAATAAATCTAAAAGCAAAGATACAGACGGGACTTGTGGTTTGAAATGTGGGAAACGGAATTGCCCTGCTTATTATCGTCCTATGCCATCGTGTCTCTGAACAATTGCATAAAATACATTAAACCGTGTGGTGTTGATCATTTTTTCTTCTTGAGTATGGGCGGCTAACATATTTTCGCTTCACGTACTCTTCATGTGACCTCTAAGATACCGACTTGAAAATATATTCCTACAGAGATGGTCGGTTCTCGCAAAAACATTAACGACAGCATACGTTTGCGATTCAAGAAAATTCTAGACGTTTCCCGCTTCAATTTGTTAAATGCTAATTAGCGTCATTTACCAATTGGAGAATTGGCAATTTTTTTTCATTTTTGATGCGTAATTAAATTAAATATTCTGCATACCTGATCATGCAACTAAATTTATCATAAACTCTTACTGGGAAAAGGACCCATATAAAAAAGAAGTTTTAAATGTGATGGACAGAGAGATGAAGTTGTGAGGTTGAAGAAGGAAGGAAAAGATGGTAGAGGAAATATTGGAAGGAGTTGGGATGTTTACGGAGGTGAAAGAAGTGGGAAGGTTAGATAAGAGATGTGGACGATGGAAGAGAATATGATTTTTAGACGCTTTTATAAAAGCACGTAGTAAGTACGAAGAACCGAAAAAGCAAATAATTAAGGGTAAACCACTGGAGGTTCACGCGATACATAGTTCATAATAGTTGTTCTGGATCGTCCAAAAGCCAGAGTACCTTTCATAGTTAGATAGCCTATAACATTTTTGGTCCTGCTCCCTACACGTTAAGGGTATATGTAATTTTTTCAATTCCTTGGAAATGTCCATATTAGCGCAGAGAAAATTTTGACGAAAGAATTCCTCTTTACATAATCTCATTGTTACTCAACTTTATGAGGTTAAGAAAATCAATGGAACGGTTACCATGCTAAGATGTCAAGTTTGCCTTCGAAAGTTATAGAGGCAGTTTTAAAAGCAGTCCTGGAGTTTTTATTGCACGCAGAAATTTCTCATGCATATGTGCATTGGCACTGGCATTGGTCTTAAAACTATACGCCATGGGTCGTCATCTGTTTACACGCCTTTTAGCCCGTTTGCCAGTTGCCTACACAGCCTATGTAAGCGCCTATGAAGGTGATGACAGAGGCTGTATAGGAAATTGGCGCAATTGATGTTCTACTCTCGCTAGAGTTGCCCTTGAATTCACTTTAATAAGGAGATAGTGATCGATTGGTTCAAGTATTGTTACAAGTCTCTACGTAAATATTCATAAACAAACGTTTGGAATGCGACCCGTTCGTATCCTACAGGCGAATATGAGCATGTGATGTTAAGTTTGTTACGGCTAACTCGTTCAAGACTGATGGAATGTTGGCACGACAGGTGAACCTTTCATTTTTTTTTAATCAAATATCGTTTTGCGTCACAAATAGCACATCTAGCTATGTATCCTTTCTACACCTTCTATCTTCTCGTGCCATTGTCCGAGAAGGAGAGCCTGATTTGTGTTTCCGCGATTGTCAAGTTTCATATAACTGTATTGATAACAAAAAACAGTGCGTTTGTTGACAGCCGTAAAAGCACTGCAGTCATCATGTCTGCTTAAGTTAAGTTGGCTCGGCAGTACTTGGTCGATTTTTTTTATAGTTGGCTACTCATAGCGACGACGCAATCCATCGTTCCATACTTTTCTACTTATTTTCAGTAATTTTTAAAGTACGTATGTACATTCTTACTTATTTATTCCCTCGGGGAGAAAATGCAATACGGAATTTTATTATCTCCTGAGAAAATCCTAAGACATCATTTCGAGAATAATTGTAGCAAGTTCATGAGCCTGTCTAATGAATATATATTTATTTGATTAATCCCTGTAATATTTCGTTCCAGGACATTCTTTTAACATAATTTTTCTAACAGTCACGTCTACGTTTGACAGTGTATGTGGTTTGAAATGTTTCATATTTTACTTATATATATATCTTTTAAGAGAACTTGTAGTTTTTGTGAAACTAGCCAAAGAGGCACTACGAACGTGCAAGTGACCTAGAAGTATGGTTATGCACCTTAAACATAGCCAGAACGAAATTCCGTGAAGGCGGACGCTCCTAAACCTATTGCCTCTACTTCGGTGATATATGAGTGGAATTTCTAACGTCAGTTCTGAAATTAACCAGTACCTACGGAGTGGCATGTTTCGATTTTCGTGACATTCCGGTGTGGGCATAGAAGACGGCAACTAAGCCTATACTGCCGCACAATGTACTTATTTAAAATATTTGGTAAATTTTTTTAACTGTTGCATTTGGCGATGTTTCGATTTTGCATTTGGAAGCTGTCATTATTGTAATTATAATTTATGATCATCTAAGGAGAGTTCATAAAATATGGTGGAATTTTCAGGTTATCAAATTGATATGTCTTAGGTAGGTGATAGATTGAAAAAATTTTTTTTTGGTGCGTCGTGCACATAGGTGTAGAACGTTTCGCCGTCCTATTTCAAATTTAAATTTCATTTTTTTTATTGTTCATTATACTTGGTATCATGGCCTATGGTATTATGATGTCAAATATATGTTTAGAACTATTCTGAAAAATGGAAGTAGAAAATATATATGCATGAATAATATGGAAAAGAGTTGAGACTATCGAATTTTTTCTTCCAAAAATAAATTCCCAAGAAAACTATTTCAAAATTAAAATCATTAAAATTTAAATTTAAAAAATAAAAATCTGTAATTTGAATTATATTATTTTTTTTAAACCGAGCATGATAAAATTGGTGTAATTCTTTTCAAATACTATAGTGAAAATTATTTGGCTACGAAACAGTAAGTATAAAGCATTGTGGTTGTTTTTATATTGCTGTCAGTTGTATGTGATTATTTTCGTGCTAGCATTTGGCGTATGAAGTGATGCGTATTGAGCATTTTCATGGGAGTCGATGTTATCTTTGATTCAGCGATCAAACCTTGTACTTCCCGCTCAAGATTTTTCTGAAAATTTTGCCTTTCGCGATGCCTTGGCGTTTTAATTCCTCTATCATCTCATCAAGGAAGTTCTCCCCCCCTGTGGCTAGATGAATTTCCATTTAGGAAGGAGACTAAAGAGAGCCCAGCCTATTGACCAACTGTCGAGTTAATTTTTAAGAAAAAAACTTACCCCAATCTATTTTTAAATGTCACTCTTATTTCCTACTGTTTAGTTTTAAGTCCCACTAATTGTTACGTAGGTATTTCATAAAAAATCACAATAGAATTACAAACTGAACTCATGGTGAAACCTTACATACTTGACGCTTGTTAGAGTGGATGAGGAGGAAGCTTAGTATAAAACGATCGAATCCTAACTATTTAACATATCGAATGCATTTGTGTCTATGATTAACTAAATTTTCTATTCAGCGGGTGGAAGCGCACAGTTCTAGTACTACGAATTCCGCTAGATGTCAGGAGTTTAGCTTTTGTATCGCCGAAAATGATGTTTTCGTAGACCCTTGCGGCCATTTACTAATTCCATTAATGTGTATTATTTTCATTTCTTGAAAGTATTGTACGATTCAGTTTTGGATGCCACGTAATAGAAAACTATTTGCACAAAATACTAATCAACGAAAAATTGTCACGCCCCGTGCTTAATTATTTCACACAGAGCACACACCTTCAAGATTTAAGGGCGGGATTCAAAATGAGCAAAAGAAAAGCCCCCTTTTTCGTTTTATCTAGTACGTTGTAGTTTTTGTTTTAATCAGCTGTGGAACACCGAAAAGTCGGTGTTCACAGAAATGGCATCCATGTCGTTGACCAATCAAATGCTACCATTACCCAGGATTATATTGTTGTCAATTCTCGAAGTAAACAAGTCACATCCCAAATTCTTAATACTCTGTGATATTAGTGTTAATCCTCTTAACGAGAAAATATTTGTAAATGCAGTTAGCTCAGGTTTCGAGATTGGATGCGCATTATCCCAGTTAAAGACTTCAGTAAACAAACAGGAGTACCTATGTTTTCATTGAATTCTTAACGTGTCGTATGCGATTATGAATGTGGAGGATACCTCTAATAAAATACATGGGGTCAGCCTGTATAAGATGTTAATGTGCCAATTTAGATATGACATACTTTCACTATAAACAAAAATATATACAAATTAGTCATGGAAGCCTTGTCCAATCAATATGTTTTTGTAGAGTTGCATTCTTCGTAAGCCTGCAGAGAGGTATATATTATTTTTACTCTGGCCAACATTGGTAGTCTTATACTTCTGGTTATAAAAAACGCTCCAGACAAATGATTTTGCCATCATATTTAAATCCAACTCCATGTTACAATTTAACATCCTAATTTTCACTCTAAAAGCTTTTCAAATTCACTTAAAAGTAAACACTCAATTATCAAGTAATGTAACCTTTTTTTCACTCAGTAGTTTACGTCGGATGCAAACATTATACATAGTTAAGGTGACCAGATTTTAACATTCGTAAAGCGGGACACCATTGATCGGG
>LYUA01000530.1:162494-175839 GCA_002093875.1 Calopteryx splendens | reverse complement strand
TTTCCATCCTTCTCCACACCCACATCTCAAAAGCCTCCAAATCTACTATTTTCATCATGACTCAACGACCAAGTTTCCGAGCCATATAAAACTACACTCCATGTAACATCTTCACCAGTCTCTTCTTTACGTCCTTGCCTATGAACTGGTCAAGCTTATGCCCTCCCACTTTAATGCTTGTCTTTGGTTTCCTATATCTAAATAACAAAAGAAGATTTAATTTTAACCTTTATAGTATAAGCCCCCATAACTGGAATTCTATAATATGCTAAACCCAAAATCCATTGTATCAGACATAACTTGTTTCCAATTATAAACTGCCTCATTGTGACTTTTTTGACTTGCTAGGAAAAATGAATAAGCACTTAATGAACTTCGCAAGACATATTTAGAAAATTTAAGAACTGTTCTACTAATGCAGGTGATGATTCTGGAATTGGTTGTGAAACTTCAAGCGGAATATAATAGCTTCATAATTTAATATTAAAATGATTATATTAAGGTATAATTAACATTGAAGGGGACTGAAACTATTGAAATTTGACTTTTGTGGGAATTTCTCAACAGTAATGGGTTTTATATGAGTTTGTATAAATTTCAATGTGTTGAAATTTCTCCTAATGAGGATCCAAAATCTGGAAATTGTTTGATCCCATTCCTTTTGGGATTCTATGCTGGCATGTGATCAACATAATGGTGAATCACATGCTTTGCACTAATTTACTGATTCATTTATGAACTCAAAGCAAAACATATCGGTGGGAAGCTGTTCCACTTCTGATTGTACTTAATTGAATCAAAACTAAGAATATAATAATGTCATTCATTAGCTAATAGTTGCATATGAAATGCTGATATCATACTCTTTATAAGATTATGCTAGATGCAAAATCGATGCATTTTCCATTTATAAACCTACAGAGCCTTGAGTCCTGTCAGCTGAGGTTTTTCTATCGTAATTTGTTTTAAGAAAGCGACCCAAGAAAGGGGTTGCTCCAAAAGTGTTGGAGTTACTATGGAATCCAGGTGTTCTTGTGATCAGTTGATTTGCTGTCTTGATTAATTAAGTTGTTTTTGGGGAAAGAGACGAGTGTAATTTGTATCGGATTCATAAAATAGTATTGCAGACTTACCATGCCTTGGCCCTCATGCAACAAAGACCTATTTCAATGCATAGATATAATATATGAATGTGAGATAGAGTGCTAAAGAAGTTTTATTCTGATTTGTTTCACGTATGACTGGTATTTTTTTGCATTATTCATGTTCACAAGAAATAAACTGCATGCAGTCAAACATTTACTCAACACATGCAGTGGTCATGGATAGGTTACCTAACACATTCAGCCATTTGATTGCCTTATGGAGAGATCATACAAGTTGTCGCATTTACATACAAATCAGAAGTTCAAGTTTTTCACCAGAATGATATTATGTAACATTATAGATAAAAAAAAATTAAAAATTGTAATTTCATTTTGGAATAATCAATTCCCTTATGCTTATCAGAACATGATTTTTTTAAATTGTCAAATTACAGAGTATTTGTAAATTATATGATTTTTTCTACAGTTTATTGCCATGACAGATGAGTCGATTGTGTGACACATAAGTGGCTGTTTATTTAGATTTTTAGTGGTGGTGGATGGTTCAGGTTTTTCTCGGGGTCAATTATGTGTATGGTTGCCTTCCTACTTGGGGGAGTTAATCCCTGCGATGGGGGCAATGGGCGATTGGCTTGTGTGCACCAGAAGAACTTTTTCAGTTGTGTTCCTCTAAGATCCTCCATGGGCATGAGTATTTGCGTATATGTAATTGAGTAGCTTGGGTCTTGAAAACCCTGATGACAGTTAAACTCTCATCAGCAGACCTTGCATAAATAGCATTTTAACTTGTGCTTTCAATTTATGGAAGATGTGTCTTAAGAATGATCTCAAATCTTATTAACTAAGGCTAATGAAGAAAGTGAAAAAACATACCTTCTGAATATTCCATCCTTAGTGATAAAAAAATATTTTCACATTCCATTACTGGTAACTCTCGATTTACGAATGAGTTAGGTTCCTTAGAAAGTTTTCATAAATCAAAAATGGAATAACCATATTGAATCAACAGCCCAAATCATGAGTGAATGTACCAACCAGTGCATGATAACTGCGCAGGGGAGATACATGAAATGTGCCATCTATGAACAAGTAAATGTAAAAAAATTCCATGAATGCAAAAGTCTAAAATTATCATAATATGCAGAGTGCGTTAAAGCAAAAATACGTAAAACAAACGTCTGTAAAACTAGAATTACTTGTATATGTAATGAATGTAATTTATTATCCTACTGCAAGATAATAATAGTAATTAATTTTTCCACATAAGTCCATACATCATGTTTAGAGAAAATTACTTTGTACAAGATGTCAATGTCCAGGTTCCCACAGTTCTTTTAGGGTCTCTCTTTAAAGTAAATGAATCATCAAAATGTTTTGAACACTTATGACGTGCTGTGCATGTGTGGAGTGATTATTTTGATGGGTTTAGTTAATTAACTGTGGGCATGAACAACTTTGAAAATATATGACTCATTTTTGACTAAACTTACTACCACAAAATTAAGAAAATTATGAAAAAATAAATTTAGTTAGGAATCAATGTTATAGTGTGCTCATTACCCATTTTTGAATTGATCATTCATGTTATTACAGAGAGTTACTAGCATTTAACTATTTTATTACTGCCTTTATTGTCTTACAGTTATAAAATGGGATGTAGTACATTTTATTTTTTTATTATGTCAACTAATACAGTGAAAATAGAGTTATCAGGTCACAAGGGTACCTTAATTTCACTACCATGGAACCTAAGTAAATATATATGCAATAAGAAGAAAAAGTTCTAAGTACAGAAATTAGATAATTGCTCAAAAAAATTAAGAATAAAATAACTTCATAGTTTCTTCATATTTAGATAAATAAATTAAGTTATGACAATTATGAAAATTTTCTAAATGTAGATGACTCTGCTAGCAAAAATTAAAAAAAATAATGCAATTTCGCTCAAATATTTGGGGCAAACAGACATTAATAGCCCATGGTATTCATAAAGAAAAATGGAGGCAGTGAATTAAACTAAATGCTAAACAATATACATATTTCAAATAGGTACTGTATCTAAGTGTATAATTCGACTTTTTCTAATCACATGTTTAGGCAAAAAATTGGGGGTCAAAATATATGAGGTTGAACTTTACAAAAGTATAAATGGTAATCAATTTATTCAGCCATGAAACATCACTAATTTTACCACTTACCGATTTTTAATTGGATAGGTAACTTTATAATAATATTTTATGTGTTGATATAAAGAAATCCACCTTATGTAAATTGATAAAAATAATTTAATTGGTAGTTATTAGAGATGTAAGTTATAATAAGATATCAAAAGTATTTAGATTGCAAAGCAAATTAATTTTATTCCTTGGTCTAAGGTGTAATGTTATTTGGTAGGATAAGGATACAATACAGAATTGCATGCAATGATTAATTACTAACTATGAACTTGTATAGTTACATAACTACTAATTCTTAATCCGATTAAAGTCATGTGAACCTAAATGATTCACTATCACCATCAAACTCTTTCACCATTCCCGTATAGCAATGAAAGGATGGTCACACCATAAAGCACACCATACATTGTTTAGAATGAACTAAATGAATCATGGAAGAAAATTTAAAAGGAAGAATGTAGGTCATAATTGATGTTCATAACACACCCTTAGTCCCAATTATGTAGGGTTTCTACGACAAGCCTTGCACTTCTGGAAGCCCTAACACATAGAGTCTTCATTGATAAATCGTTGTTATCCTCATGTCCATGAATTTTGTAATGGGTAAATATTTTATGGGAATGCTAGAATTGCCGGGTGTCCCACCTACCATAGTCCTGAATCATTTTGCCATTTCATGTTATTTTGATAATGGATTAGGGATTAGTTTATAATGATTAAGCATTTGCCTTGTTGCTGCATCACCACCATTGTTTTGGTGTGCAGTTTTTTAAGAACTGCAGGTCCTGGGGTGATTTTAAAATTATTTATATTTTAACATTTTACCTAAAGGAAAAATCCTTGGACAAGACAGATGTGGTTTTCCATCATGGAAGTTGAATTCTCAACATTTGACTTGTTACTGTTGGTATAGCCTATCTTGAACTCAATGAATTTGTCATTAAAACAGTGAACTTGTGGTCATCTCTTCTAATATAAAAAACTTTTATTATTGCCACTTTTTCAATCATTTTATTTGTTTAATGAAGATAAGTTGTTATTATTATGAGTATCAGTTTTTAATTTTATGTTATCTTTTATCACTTCTTCTAGAATAGGGATTCATTGCCATTTATGACAAATAGCTGAGTCAGTATTAAGAAAATATCTCTCAACACAACTTATTTTCTTTATTCATATCTGTTAGAGATTACTTTAATGCATACTTACATACCTCAACCTGATATTTCATGAGGTCATAATAGATGAAGAAAACAATTTCAATTTGCATTTAAAGAATACTTATTAATAATTCTTCGCTCACTAGATGCATGTGCATTTCTCAATAGAGAATAGTTGCCAATGCTTCAGTTTCACTAGGAATATGTAGATGGTATTTCATGTATGTGCTTTCTCCAGTCGTAAAGTAGGAATGCATGTGAGGCATTACGGGACTATAAAGGCCAGGGTTACATGTTAGAGGAAGCATAAATTCTTTGAGGAACTTTGATGAAAATGAAAAAAATTCATATAAAAATGTTCATTAACTCTAACTTAAAGCTGTTTTCATATTGGCCTGTGTGCAACTTGACTCATGCTGTGATTATTACATTAATATTGTTTTCAGTTTTGCTCTGTTTCGTAAGCAATTATGAGCACTTATTATTTTTGCAGTCTTGTTTTATCATTTTGCCCTATTTGCAATATTACTTTATGAGTAAAAATGGATTTATTTTCAAAGCATTGCCTTGCCGCCTGTTGTAATCTGTAATGCCAAACCAAGGTCTGAGACCCCAGTAGAGGGAGTGTGCATTGCCATTGTAGGAGGGGGGGAGTGGGTGGGGAAGGGTGGAGGAAGGAGATTGATTCCTGGTTGGTCCCCCCCACCTCTGTCACTTGCCATTGCGTCCATGGATTTTCAGGACAATTCGTATGATGTAGACGTAGACTGGATGCGGCAGCAGGTGCCGGGGCCGTCGGCATCACGTGGGTATGGTGGGTTGCGGGGGCGCCGGCGAGGGAGCCGGGGATCGCCGAGGAGAGTCCGTCGCCGAAGGGGTGGACTGATGGCGGGGGATGTGGAGCATATGGTGGTGGATGCCGATTGGGCGCCGCACGGAACATATCACGGCCATCAGAGAGAAGAGTACGGCCACATGCTCCATGACATGGTGTGGCTAACATTTTGTGCTGGAAGGAAATAGTCCTCTCTGTAGAACCATTCACCCCCTTTCTTTCCCTTCAATTCCTCATGCCACCCGCGTCCAAGCAAAGCGCAGACTAGCTCGAGGTGTGGTTGTCCCCCCACACCCCACCCTCTCTCCCAGGGTCACTTGAAAGTATTTCTATGCCAACCCCTTCCATTTTTAAGTTTGCTTTGTCTGGTCACACATTTTTGTTCATATGGTTTATTTCCAATATTTTTTTCTTAATTATTTTCATTATTATCATTTGCTGATCACTTGGTCTAACTAAAATAAGCAGATATTGAATCCTATTTTCATAGGAAACGTTTCGATGCCATGCTATGTTTAAAAAAAAACTGTGTATGTGGCTGACAGCATTTTTTTTAAATATCTCAAAATTCATTGAAGTCATATTGGTGGAAGTAGTTTCCATTAAACCTCATAGAACTTCATAGGCAGACAAGGTGGTAGATTGACGGTTGCTCTTTGCAATAGCTGTTCCCTCCTCTTCAATGTATTGGTGTACAACTTATAGTACACATGATTTGAGACACGCTGCATTTTATCTTATTATTACATATTAGCTACTCTACAAAATAAGAATAGTATGTTTATTATTTCAGAACAGAGATGGGGAAACCACACCATGTGGCTGTATTACTGTGGCCAACTAAGTATTACAATAGGTCCAGTTTACAAAAAAATACTGTTATAGACCCCTCAAATTTTGTACTCCCTATAACACTCCTGCCCCACCTGTTTAAGTGTGTGTGTGTGTATACACACACACATACATAAACACACATACATACACACACACACCCATGTGCCTTATGGAAACAACTTTCCCCATATCTGTTTTAGAGATATTGAAAGATAATAATATGCAGTGAGTTCCAAGTACCATGCCAATAACATCAAGGTACTTTATACAATAAGCATGTGCTATATAACTAAACATGAAATCTCTTAATTTCATTAAATGATGAAGTTGTATGCATAAAATCACTTCAGAATAGGTATTAATTTTAGGATTGCTCCTAATCAGTTCATTGATAAAGTGAAGGAAATACAGAAACTTGGTACTGCAAATATATATTCTCATTAATGTTCAATTTTTAAATATATCTGTATAGTTTTAGTTTATAGTGTCCGTATCATAAAAAAACATTTCATTGATGCCATCATTATCTCTTCTGTCATTCATTAGTGTATTTGAACCCCTCATTGCATCTCAAACTATCATATTAGTTTATTTCTTTTAAATAATAAATTCATAAGTTATTAAATTATTATTTTAAGTCATTATTTGTTTTGGTGGTACCTGCCACTTATAATACTTCATCATTTTTCATGGATTTGGCATGGTGGTGGTGAGATAGCAGGGTGACGAAGGAGAATATGATCCAGGGTCATCACCCTCTGGGATGTTTGTACGAAAGAGAGAGAGGACGCAAAACTGGAGTCTCCAGGAGAAATTACTCTTGTTTCGGCTTGTTGCACCTCGTCTGGATGTTCTAGAAAACCGTCGTATCGATGGAATGTCTTCAGCAAGGAAGGGGCGTGCGTGGAGGGAGATACATGAACTGTTTAGTGCTCGTTATGGCCCCGAAAGAGACGTCTTCCGAATACGAGAACAGTGGAGGCGGATGAAGCAGGTAAATTTCACATTCCTTTCGTCAGACATTGTCAGACACTCATGTCATTTTAACTGGGAAGTGAAAGTTTGCAATGACATTATGTGAGGTGATTTTTCCAGTTAATTTTTTGTGATTACAAAATTGTGCATATAAGGGAAAAGGTGAGGCCTTTTTTTTAGTTAAGTTAGTTAATAAGAGGATGCATGTTTAGTTTAGCATCAAAATATGGTTTAGATTCTAATATAGATTTTATTTTAAAATAATTATGAAATACTTCTTGATGATGATGATGATGATGAGAATTGTTCTTATACCACTAAACTGATTACATTTACAGTTATATCCACATATTCTACCATTCACATTTAAAATTTTAAGTATTTAAACATTAATTATGGTCTAAATTATTCATGTAGTTAATTATGCTTCTTGTAAAGACATAAATATCAAATTTTTGTTGGTATATCAGTCACAGACCTGGTTAACTCAGTGGACATGTTTTCTATATGATTAGGTCAAGGTGTGGAATATATAGACAACCTCTGGCATGTACATCGAGTTGTGAATTAATATATTTTCTAAAATTTCATTCAAAGTCTGAAACCTTCTCAGGTTTTGGAGCACTTTCAGCCTCCAATTTATATTATTATTGAATTTATAAATAAATTCTCCATTATGTTAAAAATAAGTCATATGCAAAAAATTCACTATGCCAAAATCTCGTCTGATCTGGACCTGGAAACTGGATCCCTCGATTACCAGCTGAGTGCTTTAGCCAGTTAAGCTACCCGGGCATCCTCGTACATTGTGAATTTTTCACATGTATATGCAATAGCGGGTCATCCGTTAAAAGTTACTCTTAGTATCTTTTAAAAATAAGTCAATCTACCTTGTGCACGAAAGAGTAGTACCAGCTAACCTATATTTTATACTGGAAATTTGTGGCTGATGGAAAATGTGAGGTGACATTCATAGTCGTTTCTGATGCAGGAATCCTAAAGTTCTGATCTTTGAAGAAAATTAATGTCTTTAGACTTCAGTTGAATCAAATGTCTCTTTTTCCACCTAGAATGTTTTTTATACTTATCAAAACTTTTATAGCTGCTGATTTTTTTATTGAAATTCAATAAAATTATATACAAATACTGGTGTGTAAATGTAAAGTTTTCCACCAATGCTCACCTTTTCTCCCCCACGTATCCAAATGAAATTTAGGCAGCAAAAGCAGATGTGGCTGGGAAAAACCCTCAGAAAAGCATGCAGTCTCCAGCTGCAGTGGCAGTAGCTGCAGCCGTTGCAGCCGCCACTGGTCAGGTTCACATTCCCCCCTCCCCCGCGCTTGCCCAGTCACTCATGATACCTCCCACGGCTGCCAACCTTGCAGCACAGCAGCAGCAGCAGGCAGTGATCCAGCAGCAGCAGGCGGCTGTGGCGGCGGCAGCTGCCGCTGCAACTGCGACCACTCGCAACCAAATGAACTCTGTGCTCTCGGACATGATCGTGAAGGCTTTGGAGAAAGTGCGTGAGAGGGAACAGGAGGGGGGAGGTCCGTTTGACCTCTCGGAACTGGATGACGGGATGGGTTTTGGTGGATTTTTCTCATCTGGAATGCCTGGTGAGTGTTTCCTGATCAAAAGGAGTGAAGCGCATGTGGTGCCTGGAAGCGAAAGTGGTATTTTCATCGTCAGTTGGAAATTCTTAGTAGGCATGTTCTTACTATTGAATGTTGGAATAATCACAGACATGTGGGCAAGCAACTGGATTAGGCAAGCAAGCAATCTAACTTTCCAGTCCTCTAATGTTTATTCTTGCATCAAGGAAAGAAGGAAGAAATAACAATCATGAAAATTAATGGAATAGGTCGAGTCTTGATGACTTGAAGGATAATGAGTAAGAGTACTTTAGTGGCATGGTACCATTCTTAGCTACATTTTGTAGTACCCAAGTTATAATAGTATAGCAATATGCAAAATTTATATAACATTTAGTGATGGCATGTTACTACAAATGGTAGCTGTTACACTTATATTACCAGGTAAGTTTTATGTAGACTTGGTGAAATTAAATTTTACATTTTACCAAGCCAATCATTTTACTGCCTTACAATAATATATCATGTTTGCTACGCATGTCAACAGTGCAAATTCTGATGTATCATTGTGTCTCCAGATTGTTTTAGCTGTAATTGCATGATTAGCATTAAAATTCATTCTGAAAATCTTATAGGTGCGATATTAATTCATTTAACAAAAAATATTGGGAATCTATTAACATATAACTAAATTGTCTGTTTATTGGTGGATTTGAAGGATGCAGTTCATATTAAAATTTATAATGGTACAATTGATAGGGTTTTATTTCAAATAAAAATAGAAAACATTATAGAAATAAACAACACAGTGGATTTCTACAATTATTGTCCTAAAAAACCATTACATTTCTGAGGCAATGGATGGAAATATGTAATCATTTTTATAGTCATAATTCTAGCAGAACCACCAGCAAAACTATGCAAATAGAAGAGTTTAATATGTAAATATCCTCAATTTAATGAACTGATTGGTAGTGAAGTGCATTTTTTGCTTTTGAATTTTTCTGGGGGCCCTTGAAACTTTTGCATCTGGTAAGCATTTTCTTGTCATCAACTTTACCATGAGCTGCACCACCATGATTTATGTAACATTAATGCTAATGTTGGTACTCAAAGCTACATCCTTTGGGATGGGTTAGAATGTTGTAGGCCATCCATAATGATGCCATCGTGCTTGTTGGCGTGCACTTTCATTCCTTCTTAGATATCTGTTTTACAAAGAAGCTGTCCATAAATGATGTTTGGATTTGGGGCGTGTGGGAGTGTCGTGACTTGTGAATGGAAAATGAGTGGGAGGGAGGAGGAGGTCAAGGAAAAAATGCCATCATGAGGTTTCTCTCCTCCCTGCTTCATTAAGGGGAACAACTTGTCAGCACTTAACCCTGGAAAAGCCAAGTATGATGTTTTATACACATCTTCAAAAAGGATGTTATGTGAAATCATTTGGCTGAATGCAATGGTAGTTTGAAAGTAAGGATACAGTCCCTGGAAAAGGGAGGGGGCATTATTTTTGTGTCATATAAAACATTGATGCACTGCACACACTTCCCCTCTTGGCATCAAGGTTACTCAAAGTCCTTTATAGATGTGGAAGCCACGAAGAGTCAAAATATGAAGCTACCTAAAAATTGCCTTGTCTGTTGGATAGGAGTTTGAAATAATCCTAATGGGTTTCTTTTACAAAGCAAATAAATCATTAATGCCAAAGGCATGATCCCAAAATTCAATACCTTAATTTAAATGGGCATAAAAGAAGGCAAAATAAATAGTTCTCAGGTATTCCTTTGGGAATATTTGTCGAAGTTAGTGTAGCAAGTAAACTGGTTTAGATAGTTTAGTAGTGATAGTGGAAATTCGGGGTGCCCATTGCTGTTTACTGTCAATTACAAAGCCAAGTAGGGTTAAGCTATCCTGGTAAAGTATTCAGGTGCCAAGTGAAAATGCCACCAACTCTGTTTTATTATCATTTATAGCAAGCCTGTTGGCTTAGAATCACTTTAGTGCCACAGATATGATGGTCCCAGAAGACTCAGAAGAATAATTACTATCAATCAGTTTATCAATAAAAGTTACATGCATTCTTAATTAACAGACTAAACTATACCAAATTTTTACAGAATTTCAAATTGTAAATTTGAAATTAATTGTAATATTATATATTACAATTAATTTCATAATTATATATTTCATATATTTCATTATATAAAATTAATAAAAATTGTAAATTTGAAATTAAATTGTAAATTTAACTAATTGTTAACCTGAAAGTGAATTTTGAAAGCCTTTTTTAAGTAACCTTTATAAGTATTTTCTGATGAAAACCATTTGCAGAGGGAACTGTCTATGTTGACCTCTGATGGTTTCTGAAAATAGTGGTCTTCTAGATAGGTGCCTTTAGATAGACAGGCCTTTGAGGGGTTAAAATGGCATATCAGACATTTTGAGCAAATGATGGGGTTAAAGAGTCTTATTTTACAAAATGGATTGGTATGGATGCTGTTTCACATGAAAGCCAGGGAGAATATTAATCGAGTGTTCCCTATTGAAACATTAAGTATCATATTTATTGGTGTATAACACACTTTTTCCCTAAAAGAATACATCTTTTTTATTTCAACTTACCTAATTTTTGAAATTTTTTGTAAACTAGTTCCAATAGCTACATTTTTTCATTGAAAGTGCACTTTCTTTCATATTATTAGCCTTAAAATGGCTATAAATGTTAATAAATGAGTGCATTATCCAAAAGTTCAGAGCTCCTGAGTCTTATTTTAAATTTTAATTTCTTTACTCAAACTTCCTTTATAATTAGGGTGTGTGTTATTTGCCAGTGCGTGTTACATGTCAGTTATATGCCAATAAATACGGTATGTTATATGCCAATAAATACGATATGTACTTTTTTACATAGGTCCATTTATAACATCAAAATTACTTGTTTGCATGAATCTTGATTAATGCATAAATAACTCTTTGTCGTAGTTTCAGAACTAGTAAATTTCATGTCTCCTCCTCTTCACAGACACTTCATTTCCACTTTCGTAATTGTGGAGCAGCTTTTTGTTATGTCTCACAATGTTCTAAATTTGTGTTTTCTCTCCCTTGTAATTTTCGCCAAGTTTTCTTGACATGTTTATATTTTTTGAAGATGTAAAAATTATTTTTCTTTGACTTAATGGAAAGGATTCAAAATAAAATTTTTTTAACTGTACAATTACTCCAGCAAAACTGAGCTCATGAATGCTTCAAGGGTAGAAAACATACTAGCCAAAATACAATATAAGCCCATTGACCATGCTAAGGTTTCTTCCACCCTCGCTTATCTCTCTGCCTTTCTCGAAACCACCAAATTAGATGAGTCTGTAGTAACCAATCATTGTTGGCCAAGAGAAGAAATGTGATATTCGTGGGCCAAGAGCACCTACTACTCTCCCACAAATTGTTCTTCTTGTATTTGTTGACTTCTGTAAGCTCACCATGAATCATATACGGTGTTGTTCAGGTAAAATTTCAATTTTTGCTTTCGTCTGTAGTTTCTTTCTTGCTCTGTTACATCCTAGATATGACCTTCCCATGATCTCATATTTCAAAGATGCCAATCAGGAGTTTACCTCATGGCACAATCATGAGTACCTCGGGGATGATTCTGATGGTATAGCTGAATAAAGGATGCTGCTGTATCTTCAATATTTTCCTGTGAGAAATCAAGTGACCAGTCAGAACAGATTTTGTTTCACAGTAAGCATTCATTCAGTGGCACATCATGTTCATCCATGCATAAAATTGGATTTGATTTTCAGAGGTTGAAACAATAGGTCAGGTCAGATCCATCTCCAGTGTAGCTATGGCCTAGGACATCAAAGGGGTACACATTTTGTCTGGTCATGGTCAAATTGACAGGTTGTCATGTGATGGAAGTAGTTCCATTAGCATTGTCTCTTATGGAGTATTAAACATTGCTTTTAAGAAGTGGTAATTTTGGAAGATGGTGTCGAACTGAGGTGGTCATCTGGACAGGTTCCTCTGTACTATGATTTGCTGTTGGGATGTATTTCAACTGATTACAATAAAGTGCAATTATATGACTTGACCTTTAGGTCGATTAATTAAATATTAGAAATTAACTGAAATATAATCCAAGTTTAGTTATGATATTGAAAACTGACCCGGCTTTAATTGTGGGAATTTGATGAACAGGCTGAGAAATCAACTCTTTTATAAAGTTGAATGATAAAATATTTTTGGTAGATTATTCATTCTTAATTTAGGAACTCAAAATGGCTCTTTAATCCAAAATTAGTAACACTGAAATGCATTATGGAAAAATTTACTTATTTTACTGAGTAATGCAGGGCATGAAATAGAGTAAGATAAATCACTATCCTTGAAAGTGTCTTTAATAATTTTAAATTTGGGTCCTATTGCATACATACATTTCTTTTTCATGGAAAAAAATGATCACCATGGATAGGCATTTATTCTTTAATTTAAAAGTTCTATTCTACTTCCAGCTCAATTCCCAAAGAATTCGTAAAAAACAAAGTTGGGCATCCTTTTCTGGTTATACAAAAACTTTTTAGTCATTACTATGAAACCGAAGTTGAGTGAATAACTGCTGTATGATCTTGTATTTTCCCGGCGAATAATCTGGGTGAAGTTCTCTCGG
>LYUA01000530.1:143556-153738 GCA_002093875.1 Calopteryx splendens | reverse complement strand
GAGGGCGAGGAGGAGGAGGGCGAGGAGGGTGAAGGGGAGGAGGGGTTGGAGATGGTGGAGCCGGATGTTGAGATGGAGGAGGGCAAGGGTACGTTCATGATCATGGAGATGCGGAGGAGGGAGCACGAGCGCAGAATGCAGATAATGGAGCGGGAGCATGAGCTGCGCTGTGAGGTTCTGCAGGTGGAGAGGGAGGCAGCCATCATCCGGAGGGAAACGGCTCTCTCGGAGAGGGAACGGGGCTGGAAAACCCTCGACGATTTCCTCAGGTGCGTGGGAGCCACCTGGCCAAAGGATAACGAGAAAAAGGAGGAGCCTTTGTCGTAGTGACGTCTTCCTATGTGCTCAATTGATCAATCAAAACATAGTAACTCGTACTTATGGTTCGCCATCTTGTGGGTTTTACATTAATTGTTTGGCCTCATTTTTTTGCATCCACCTATGCAATATTCTGCCTTCCATGTATTCGGAATAGACTTCTGAATCACTTGTTAAATGGATTGTTGAATTAAAAATATTAATTTGAGGTGCACATTAATCTATATTTGACCACAAATAAAAAATGGTGGCAGCTAAACCTTGCTGCTATCGATTCCGTGCAGTTCTCAGAAAAAATGTCTGCAATCAGATGTGATCATAATGAGCTTCATAGGATTTAAGGGTTTCCTCTGCGATCCTAGGGAAGATTATGCAGCTTTATTGTGATGTACTCTTCCAGAAAAAAATCACAGGTCATGTTGAAATGTGCACTGTTCTTCTGCTGGGAAGATGGAATCTAATTTAAACTCTTTAAACTTTTTCATTGTGGCTCCCTTTTGGGTGAGATGCTTAGCCATATGTGTTTGTAACCACTATAGATACACCTCAGCTCTAGGTTGAGCCAAAATGATGATGACAATATTTTGTGTAGTTTTACACTTGAGCCTGTTAAATATTTCATCAGTAGGCTATCAGCTGTATGCTGTCCTTTGCGATTGCATATAATCCATTTTTATTAGAAATTTTTAATGCTGGTATATACTATATCAGACCGAAATAATGAACATTGCAATCAATGTTTTATAAGAAAAGACAATTTTAGTCAACTGTAGTGTTGTCTTCAATTTGGGAGAGCTACATATATAAATATGGAATGCCAATATAATTTTACCAAATTCTTTTGCATGAAATTTATACATAATTAAGACATTATTTTTCTAGGACTAGTTGTACATTTATGGAACTTGCTCTTGTACACTATGTAGTATTTTTTTATATAATGCCCTGTAAATATTTATTTATCTATGTACTTTTAGCTGGGACGCACAATTTGAGCTGAAAGTGGAGTTAACTTTTTTTTAAGAAATCCAAAATAATAAGTTGATCATTGAATGTAATTATTGAGCTGAACCTTTACTTGAGCTCTATACATAATTTTAATGCGTAGTAAACATTGTCAAAAATACCATATTACATTAAATTGTTCTGTTTTATGTACATTTTTTGGCATTAGAATGTCCATGAACTTCGTAAGGAAAGAAAAAATGTCACTTTTTTGCTCCAAGAAGTAATAAACTGAAGACAACATCTTGAGTATTGTCATCATATTTATTAATTATATTTACTATATGTACTTATGCATTGCCATAATAAAATAATCAAAAATCTTCTTTAGAGAGAAATAAATGGTTAAATCACAATTATTGTCAGGAAACCACTTTTCAATGCAAAGCCATGGTAATTAAATGGTCACTCATCATTTCATATGTAAACCATAAGTCCCACCAGAGGGTTACTAAGCATGTGCATGAAGGTGGCTGGATTAGTGCATGTTATTCTGTTGCTAAAATCCATGGAAACACTTTTCAGACTTTTGATGAGACTTCTCTTTTAAACCCAGTGTAAATGGTAAACTACATTGTAGGCTTCATGTAGGCTTCATTCAAAATTCCAAAAAAGTAACATTTCAAGTTCAAACTCCACCTTTTCAATGATCATAATGAAAACTTTAAGTACCATGCCAGACTATTACATTTTCCAGCCTCAAAACTTTGATTTTTTTAGCTGTTATAGTTAAGTCTACCTTGTGACTTAGTCTAATGTATTTCTGAATGAACTGAATTGAAAATGAATGGACAAATGATGGAAAAATTATGGGTGAAAATGAGAAATCAAAAATGGCATGCTAATATTTTGTACATGTTAGGAATACACTTGGAAAAGGAACAAATAGAAAATGAGAATTGGAAACTTTAATAGAATTTTTGGAAGATTCAATAATTCACTCATCCAGTCATTTTTGTTATCTAAAATATAAATTTAATACATTGATATAGGTAGTCTTTCTCACAGTAAAATTCTTCTGCTTCTGCAGATTTTCCATGCCAAATCATTTGATTTCCCTTTGTTATTCATTTTTAAATATTTTTACCCTGTGCTTGGAACAGTACATATGATGATATTTCCTGATTGGTCCTCAATCTGATAATGAAGTCATAAACTTCTCAAAAGAAGATTCATAAAACAATTCATTGTCTCAAAAACAAAAATTTGAAGGAGAGAGAGAGCTTCCTGTCTAGTTTGTGCCACATCAAAGAGATAGGGGCTTTATTTATGCATTCAAAATACATGTAGTACTATTCAAAAATTCTATTTTTCCTACTCATGATACGCCACTTGCATAGGTAGTGTTTTTAAGTCAATAATAACCGGAGTGATCAGAATTCCATTATAAAGATGTGCCTGTGACTAAAAATTGCTATCACAATGCTACACAGTATCAAAATGCCATTTAAAAGAGATTAATGTGTGATGGTGATATCTGCAAATTTCCAGAAATATTCTTAGTGATGGAAAATATTAAATCTAAACAAAAAATTTTCTGTTAACTGGCTTTGATAAATTTTAAAAATATTGAAATGCCTGTTAGTTATGTATTTGAAAATAGCTCTGCTATTTGGTATACTCATTAAAACTATTTGATATATTATACACATGTTGTTTTTATATTGGGAATGTGAGAAAATCACAAATTTCAAGCAAAACCATTGTGCATACCAATGGTCATGGACAGTTTTCTCTCTGATCTGTGTTTTTTCACACAATGTTATCTCATCAGAAAGTTTAATTTGGAATTCTTTCATGTTCTTCCATTTTTCCTTGACCTGAGCACACCTTTTTTGTCTTCTTCTCTTCTGTCCTGCATTTTATTCTCAAACATATGCTGCTCTTAAATCTTGGTTAATTTGTGGAATTATGCATATATTTAAAAAGAATGTAACCCTCACTGCTGATTGCTTTATCCATTAAAATAAATAAAGCTATGGTATATTTTCACCAATTTTTGTTCCCAAAAATTAAGGTGAAATGTTAGGCTTAAAAACATATTGAATAACCTGATAAAAACTTTTAAATCTGTTGAAGTGCAAAAGCTTCAGTCAACCTTAACCTTTCAAAGCCCTAATCAATAAATGTACCCAAGTGTTTTGATATAATACATTTGAATCAGCTGAAAAATTATGAAGTAGGTAATTCATTTGATGCACTTAGGTATTTCCTGTTGTAAAATGGCTTAAGAGAAGTGGTTAGAGAAAATGCCATGAAATGTTTGGGGAAATGATCTTATCATTCTTTGGCTTAGCAGTCATTTAGAGAATAAATAAGCGGCAGCAGTTGGTGTGGAAGGGGAGGATTCCTTTATGTTGAAATGGAAAGTGGCATAAGGTGATTGAAGTAGGAAAGATATCTAATTCTTCAAGTTAATTGTCTTTCCTGAATTCTTGTGTCATTTAAATATTTTTGCATTTTAGTTTACTGATTTTGAGGAAAATAAATATGTACTTAGTTTGGTGTCCAAATTGTGAATTTTATCATGAAGTGTTTACCAAGAGGATTAAAGAATGTATTCTTTGTCTCTAAGCACTTTTCAATTTTATTTACTCCCTTGTTTAAAAGTTTTTCCCCGGTGTAGATCATGTATATCTCTTTGAAGTTCTCTGTGAGTACCAAATTGGCATAATCTCCCATTGATCTCTTACCCTAAGTTGATTTTTGAAGAATTCCAAGTAGAGTTACCTAATATTTATGTATCATTTTGGTATAACTACAATGTGGGAATGAATTTTTTTGGGAAGTTCCAAGTGTTAAAAAATTGCATTTATATTTGTGAGATGTTAAATCTATTATTCTATATGGATCATAATGATGCTAAAATGCAAAGCCATTGTAAATCTGGTACAGTGTTGATAAATTAGTATGCTTCCATGAAAGAATATTTTGATTTCTTCATTAAACTTTGAAACTATGTATTTGTTCAAAAATTAATGGCGTATTACGTTTATAAGGCTACTTCTTTCTATGTAAGTGGCTGTTGAAGACAATATATGTGCATTTGTTTCATTCCTTGTGCTACCAATGCTTACCCTCTCATTGGCGAAGAGAAGAAAAATTTTGTTTACCAAGGGAACTATTTATATAGGAGATGAGATGCCCAAATTTAGACAGCCTTTGTTTTATGGAGGAAGTTTTTGTTTTAAGAAATAAAGGTATACTTGTAAGGCAAATTTTAGTTGGATTTTGTAATATGTTTTAATAATGTAAATTCTGTACCATGTTATTCAGAGGCACAAGAGTATTTATAGTCATGCTTGTGTTTTTATTTGTCTTGACTAAAAAAATTCAAAAGCCAACCATCAATGCTTCCAATTCAAGTTGTCTTTGTGGTATGGAGATTGACCGTTTGGGACACCTAAGCTAGATTGTTATATGACTCAAGTGATAAAGATTAAGAATCTCTGTGCAGTCAATAAGAATCTCTTGAATAATCTCCTAAAATTACTTTTCTCAGACAGATTTTGTTTTTCATGGCCTATCAATGAATGGGGATAAAAATGAAAGTATTCATTAGGTACCTACCTAAAAATTTAGTCTATGATATGTCCTGAAGGTCTAATATCAGCATGAAATCTTTGATTTCATTGTTCATGAAATGGGGAAATTTGTCCATTTAATGTTTTCCATCTTAACACATTGATATTCACTGCTTATCAATTAATAAAGGTCATGCATGTGCAAATTCCTCTTAGCAATTAAACATGGAACTAAGTTAGATTATCCTTAACTCCCATAAAAGTCTCACTCTTACTAGTTTGATAAACAGGTCTGATTTAAGTAGGGAATGCTTTATGCAATATTTTCTCTAATTTGATAATGCAATTAAATCTCTTGTGTGAAAGCAGTATTATTAAAGCTAGTATTGACTTTGTAAATATAAATACATTCCTTTTGTCGAAATTCTGTATTTGTAATCATAATTGTTTTTATGTTACACTATTGGTAACATTCATTTTTAAATTCAAGAAATACTCTTGGGAATTGATTTTTACATGAAAGTAGAATTGAAAGTGAAATTTGATTGATATGGTTCCAAGCTCTTCCAATCAACTCCATAATTCTAAAATAACTGCCTTGTCCCAATACAATTTAGGAAGTTCAATGAAGAAAAAATATTTCAACATACATATAAGGTTTATCCATTTTAACAAGTCAGTTGGGAAGGTCATGACCTTTAACAAGTCGACAACCAGCTTCCACTGAGGTATACAGCCAGTGTATCTCTTACCTAGCATCTAATCTGACCACAGTTAAGAGGAGGGAAGAGATTATCCTCCGACTGACTATCATTTAAAAAAAACTCTAGGTACCTATTTGCATTGTGGTATCAGCCAACAAATCATAATTTTGGGATAGAATTAATATTTTTCATTGTTATCTTGCTTTTACCCTTATAATCATTTCATTCTTATGAATGGGCATCCTTGAAGTTGATAACAATCAAACAGTGATTTTTAAGGGTACCTAGATATATTTATGTATATGTAAGGTCAGCATAATTTGCTATAGGTGCCTAATTACGTATGCTATAGAGCTGAACTCTTTGGAACATATTATTGATCAAAATAATGGTTTACAGTTGTTGATTTTTTAATTAGTAATTGATTGTCATTGTTAGAGTTTCAAATTCTGTAAATATGTAATGAATTTGTAATGATTTTCTTAACATATAGGAACTGAAAAGTCACATATTTTGAATTTTTTTGTGTATAATATTATTTTCAGTGGTTTTTTGCATCTTTCTTTCTTGTTAAACACATTGTAGCATTTTATAAGCTGTGGCATAAGTTTTTTAATGTGGGCTTTATCCTGCAATCAAGTATCAACATTGAGATGCTTGAAGAGACAGAAAAAATTAAATGTTGCCAGCTTATCTTGTGCTTAGATAAAGGAATCCATAAAACTATTTTTATATAGGTATCATGTGAAAAGATGGAATTTTGAGCATCAATGTGTGAATGGCAGATTTTTGATAGATTATTAATAATGTACTTTTTTTCCAAACATTTATTTGAGAGTTAAATTAAAATATATGTACCTACATCAATTTTTAATTTGGCTTCTACCAATATTAGTTTGGCCATGACTATAATGGTTTTCTAGTCTCATATGTAAAAATATGCTCTTTTGGCATAGGATGTTCTGTCTGTGTATGTATTAAATAAACTAAAGTACAACATTTTTGAAAATGAATTGATACAGATGCATTGTGACTCATAGAAACAAATTGGCTTTTCTACTGGAATAGAGTGGAACCTTCCTTCTATCAGATATATTTACCCATATT
The DNA here is from genome assembly GCA_002093875.1 of Calopteryx splendens. Taxonomy (NCBI): domain Eukaryota; kingdom Metazoa; phylum Arthropoda; class Insecta; order Odonata; family Calopterygidae; genus Calopteryx; species Calopteryx splendens. The sequence continues at coordinate 147,080 of LYUA01000530.1, read as the reverse complement.
GAGTTGTGCTCATGCATATTTGTGCAGAAATAATTATCTTAGGAATATTTTTAAAGATAAAGCATTGTAAATTCGGCAAAACTTTTGCCGTGGAAAATCTGTGAATTTGCCTTAACAGTAGTGATTACTATTGTGATTTTGTCAAACAGAATGATTGGATTTTATTTTGTAGTTAATGTAATTTATAGTAAACTACAAACTATGTTTAAGATTAAAAATGCATAGCTGTCAGCAACTTTTGTTTATGAAAGAACTAATTTTGAAGAATAAAAATGATTTCTTGGAGTATCTATGACATTATTTTTACCATTTGAAATGGTATAACTTTCTTCCAGGGAGTAGTAAAACAGGTGGATCAAGGTAAACTTTGAAGAACATGTGAAATGCTTAAACAAATTCATTTTTAGTTTAAGTTGCCTTGCTATCAGATAAGTTTTATTTGCAATTAAATTTTTATCTGAGCATTTGTAGTTGGCTATTTTTTCCAAATAACTGAAGTTTTAAGAAATGACTTTGCCTCAGTATATCTTAGATTGTGCCATAATATTCCAGTTTGTAGCAACTGAATGATACATAAATGCATGCAATCATATTAGTCCAGCAAAAAGTATTCCTGGTGTTAACCTATCGAATTATGCTCATAATTAATTAATCAAAGAGTGCACAGAATTATTTAAGTTATAGGCCTTTAGAACAAGAAGGCTGTGATAGCTTAAAGGTCAGAAAATTTGATTGAATAAATACATAGGCATTTCAAAGTTGGTACACATATCTATTATTCAGGCTATGTATTTATTTCTCAAAGACATGTAATGCCAAATTAATCTAAAACACTAAGGGCAGTCTCTTTATAGCACATATGTAAAGGATTTGATGAGAACTTATTTGGTGCCTTCAATGCCTTCCTTTTTATGCTGATATGTATATAATATTTTTATGCAGTGGTTTCATTTATTGTTTATTTTGTAATTTAGTTAAGGTTAAACCATTGATCTTCCATTGATCATCCAATGAAATGCCAAATTCCATTTACCCAAATGCCAAATTCCGTTACCCATTTATTCTTTCCATCTCCTCACTTTATATTCATCTTTGAGATTAAAATTTCCTCTATCATGCCCTGAATATAACATATGGCATCTAAAATTCTTTTTCTTGATAATTTTTTTCCTTATCCTATAGGTAACTTCAATTTTTCAATTAAATAGTTATTTTTTGCTTCTTCCAATAAATATTTATTTCACATTTAGCTAGTTTTTCTTGCTCTTCTGCTAATTTTTAATCTATTATTCTTTCATTAATTGTCCTTCAATTATCACTTCTTCTTCGTCCTAATTATTTCTTCTTCTTCTCTTCAGTCAGTAGCATAAACTCCTTCTCAATCCAAGGGTTACTCATGATGGCTTTTCTTCTCCTAACAGCTTGTTTTGCAGTTTCTATTGATTCACCATTAATGAATTGCTATACTTTATAAACGGTGTCCTCATCAACTTGGTTTTTCAAATTATTTCCTAAGTCCTTAGGGAGCCTAGCCTTTGTTGAGTTTTCACCAATTATTCTACTTGTCAAATATTCTCTATGGTTTTCTTCAGTTTCTTTGATTTAAGATGGTATGTAATTATCACTCTTAGTATCTGCATCTGGGTAGGGCCATTTATGCGATGGTGTCATGCTAAAAATACTACTTAGGAATGCAAAAGGAAACCACCTCAATTATTTTTCCCAAGCACGTATGATGGACACAAATACGAAAATATGTCCTGGCAACTGGAGAGTCCAACCAATGGGGGCAGGTGACATGCCTGGCAGCGAGGGAGGCATGGTCGTCATCGCATGAAATCCTTGCATAGCCGAATCGACAGCAGCATAAAAGAAGAATCAGGAGAGGAATTCAACAATCGGAATAGGAGCTTGCAATGGTCAGGACGATGATGAGGACAGGGAAGTTAGAAAACATCAAACAGATGATGGATTGAGGAAATAATGATATGCTGTTTGTATGAGGTAAGATGGAATGATAGTGGGGATTGTTGGAGTGATAGTTGTAGAGTAATAATTAATGGAGGGGGATGGAGCCAGTGTGGAGTAGCAGCAGTAGTATCAAACAGAAAGGTTGGAAGAAGAGTCGTAAATATAGAGCAGGTGAATGTAAGAATTATATTGCATCTCTAATTTCGTCTTGGTTACTTGTACCAAGATTAAGTCCAAATGTTACCAATAAGTAATCATAGAGAGGAAGAGGTAGATAGTGTATATGACCAACTAGAGGGAATAATTTAGGGTATTCCCAAAAGAAAACTTGATAGTAATGAGGGACTGGAAGGTGGTGAGGGAAGGGAAAAATGAGAGAGGTAGGGGAGCACATCTTAGGAATAAGGAATGACAGGATGGTTGTGCAGGAGGAATGACGTAGTTAGGAGCAATTTCTGTTTAAACACCACAAAAGACTTAGGTACACATGAAAAATATATCAAATAGATTACGTGATGGTTTAGGTATAGATGTAGGAACAGCGTCATCAATTCACACAGTTTTCCTGGAGTGCATGCAGATTCAGACCATAATTTAGTACTGAAGTTACTAATGTAGTTTACTAATGAAGTGTAACATGATACTCAACAAGATAGGAAAGGTAAGTCGGAAAAGAAAATATAATTTAGAACCATTAACTGGAACAAAAAGAAAGGAGTACCAGGAAGAAGTTGAGAGAATGCTGAGTGAGAAGAAGGGAATGGGTACAGTAGAGGAAAGGTGAAAAAAAACTCAAAGAAGGAATAACAGAAGCTGTAAGCAAAATAATAGGAATGTTAGATAGAAAAAAAATAAAAAAATCATGGCTCACAGAAAAGATGATTAAAAGACGGACAAGAGAAGGGAATGGAAGTACATAAATAAAAAATTAGGAAGAAGGATTTACAAAGAGTTAAAAAACAAACTAAGGCGATAAAAATTAAAAGTGATGGAAAGAGCAGTGTGAGGGCATGGAGAGTTTACAGAGACATTGTGAAATGGGTGCGATGTATAGGAAAGTGAAAACACTCAGTAAGTAAGCAAGGAATGCACATTATTAAAGATGCATCAGGAAAAGTATCAATAGAAGCAGAAGAGATTCAAGCTCTTTGGAAAGAATACATAGAAGAACTACACAGTATTAGGCCAGTGACCTTGGGTATAGGAAGAGAAAATGATGTTGAAGAGGATAGCTCAGGCCTAGGCACACTATTCCGAAATAGAGAAGGCATTGAAGGAGATGATAGAAAACAAGGCTGTGGGGATCAATAATATCCCTGCAGAATTATTATAGAGTTTAGGAAAACATGGGAGAAAGACTTTTATGAGATTGTTCGAGATGAAAGTAGAGTGTGACCAAAAGGCTTTGAAAGGTCAGTATTAATTCCCATCCCTAAGAAAGGAAAACCAGCAGTATATGAAAGGTAGAGGTACACATGACACAGTAGCAGTAATGAGGTCAATGATAGAAAGGAATATAGAATATAATCAGGATATATTTGTCTGCTTTGTAG
>LYUA01000530.1:78648-90199 GCA_002093875.1 Calopteryx splendens | reverse complement strand
CCACACGCCCTTGCGGCGGCTTGCGGGGTATCATGTAGATGTAGATGAAGGAGTCTCCCATTGTCCTAACCCCACACCTTTCGTCACTGGTTCCCCTCTCATCCAGGGGCCCTTCTCTCCCGGGCCCTCACCCCTTGTGTCTAAATCCTCCCCGAGAAACCATTCCCCGCCTGGACTGACCTTCGAGCGCATGGAGGGGGAAGGGTCAGTCCGCCCACCACCACCCTCATGGCACCTCGTCCTCTTCTTTCTCTACTCCCCTTCTCACCGTTCTTCTTTCTCTCCCCTACACCATTATGGTCGAAGTCCTTCTTAGAATCACCATGAGTGCTGACTCTTTCAAACCTTCCCGAGAGGGACTCCATGTAGCGTTTGTAACACTCCAGTGAATGAGGACATTGATCTATTGGCTGCCCTACTAGTGGAGGTGCTTTTTTGCGTAGGCCATAGTTTAATAGTTATATCCTTGGCGGGGGTCCGTTTGGAAAATGATCGTGAAGTAACATGAATTTAGTTAGAAATGTCTGTAATGTAAAATAGAAGGAATACTTACCTTCGTATTTGAAATCCCTATTTAATTCCATGCTTATGGCATTGTAGTGGTTTACGAATTGCATGTGCCTACGTATTTCATTCAAATTTTTCCCAGGAATAACGACAGTAATAAACCAATTTGATTAGTCATGAAAAATAAATATTTTTTGTTGGCCATCATTGTTGTATGCCACCATTGCAGTCACACAAATAAGTGGACATCTTATGATATATTTTTAAATCTTATCAAATCTTTATAAACGTTTTTATTTTTGAGTCCCATGCATCGTCGAATATTTTATTCAGTTTCCTGTGTTGGGCATAGACCACGGTGCTGCAGCGGCAGAGAAGGAGAGGAATAAAAAAAATCAAGCCTCAGTTTACCACAGGTGTAGTGCCATTTTCTCGTTCCTTAGTCCACAATGCAGGCCGCGTGATATCCCGATTGGTAGTGCGTTCGGCTACTTGGCCTTAGAGTGCTTGGTTTAAATCCGGTTCATGCCTCCTGACAGCCGCAGCTAAAACCCAAGCTGCGTGAATTTCAGGGTACGAGAATTTTTCAGAAAACCTCAGTCGGCACTGTGGAAGGAACTTACCTGCCCTCCAAATCCTAATTGCGTACATCATGCTCAGCACGAAGTGACTTCTTCCCTCACATATCAAACCTACGCCATCCAGCCGATGCTATTTTACGATCAGTTACGTAGAAATTAAGAGAAACAATTGTTGGTCCGACCACTATCTTATTCGTTCTTGCCTCGGTAAAAAGAATTTTCGAGGAAAGGTTGGAGCCAATGAGAATGCCAACGCTTCTACGAGGGACTGGGACAAGACAAATACTTCTTGTTTGATATGTTAATAAAATAATAGAAATAAAACCGAAGTGGATCTGGTCGTCACTTTTAAAGATTAGGGGGACATTTAAATCCCGCCGTTCTTCCGTCTGCGAGTGGGGATGTCCCCTATGTGTACGTCATGGGAATCCTCTAGAATCCTGGTTCACTGTGTCGTAACCCAGGTGTTCCGGAACGCCTTCCACCCTAGCGGGTTCCGGTTCCTCGGGTAGCTCTACCGTGAACTGAAATGGGAGTGCTTGTGTGGTGTAGTAGGTGATGCGAAGGACTCGTCAAAGACATCCGGTCAGTCGCGTCGCTTTTCCGCGGCGAAGTCACCCGCCATGACACCTCGCGAAGCGACGAGGAAAGGACGAGCACTGGGTGGTGGGTGGTATGCGCAAGGGCAAGGGGGGAGAGGGGGAGTCGGACGGACGGACTCACTTCCATCCCGCGGACTCTTTCTCTGCCCACCCGTGTGGTGGGCGAACAATTTTCGCCTTAGAATCATGTTATTCGTTGCCGGGTTGTGAAGTGGAGCTTTTCATCTTCGTGGTGTGCTGCAACTTTGGGTTTTTAAACTTCGACGGCAGTTTCGTCGTTACACAAATCGATGTCGTCCGTCCTTGTTCCAGCATTTTTGTTTTTTCTTTGCAAGTCGTGAAAGTATTCACTCGATGAACACTTTCGATGAACTTTCCCTCGAGACGACCCACTTACCGTCGTTCGCGTGCCGAACAAATGTGAACCTTTCGTTTTAAGACTCTGCGAATCAATTTCATCTTTGAGAAGCGGGAATTGTGGTTTTAAGTCAAGTTCATTTTCTTTTTGAAGCATGCGAGGAAGAAATACGTAAATAAGGTTGAGAGAAGATTACTTTACGTACCTAAACAACTCGGTGTGAAAGGCAGCTTTGCTTTACATTTTTCTCGAAATAAACACAGTGGACAAGCCGATTGAATTTTTCCATGCGAGTAAATGCTATACGAAGCTTTCGAAGTTCTCCCTTTTAATGGAAATGAATTTTTTTCTTACGTCTTATAAATATTTAAAAAATGTATATTTGGAAATAATAAAATTGCTGCCAGAGACGGTTTGCTTGCTAAAATGGTGGGGTTCATTCAGGAATGATGACTCATTTAAAAAAAAACTTTGTGGTTTGAAATGCGGGAATGCGATCATTCGCCGTGGTTTTGAATCTAATATTTTTATTTGGTCCTGCTGTTAAAATTATTTTCATGATCAACTATATGAATGAAGTAAACGCTGTTTTCCTCCCTTTTCGAAATGAAGTTGAATTTTTGATTGCACGAAATTACAAAGTTCGCTGCCGTCGCTCTGATTATAGAATCATCGGGCCACTGATTACAATTGATTTATGCGCCTCATCTAAATTTTGGCAGTTCGCCAAAGACTTGGTGCCGTCCAGATCGGTTAGCTCGAATAGGTATAGGTAATCGTTTCCTCCAATTCACCTCATTCGACTAGGTGTGTCCTAGTGTGGTTTTTATCTGTCGTTGAATCCAGATGGGAGGGATGTTACGTCTCTCCGACAACGTCCCACCCTCCATACGTGCTGTTTGCTGCAGAGTGATTATGTGAGGGTTAGAAACTCCCGTTAAAATGGGCGTATATTTTTCTGATTTTCTTTCCCACTACAAGTTATTTACACGCAATTTATATTATTTTGTGAAATTTTAATGAGTAAGATGACCCGTTATCCCCGAGCCGAACGAAGTTGATGGGCAGAGACGATGGCGGTATTGGTAGCACACGGCGTTCAGCTGGTCTCTCCAGGAAGTGAGCGATCACGCTGTACATACCGTCTCCCCGAAACTCCGACATACACCTACGATTTCTTGAATTTATCCCTCCCCCTATCTGGATGGAAAACCTTTTGTCCTTTCTGTAGGTATCATTCGTCAATAACATAATTTATCCCTGTGCGAACTCCTGCTTATGTAATGGCCAATGTCAGAATGGCGTAAATAATCACGACATGCGGTTTTTTAAACCAGTTTATTCCCCAATGCAAAAGCCCATCCCCTTCAGAAAGGCGTCAAGTTTATCTTACCAGTCCTATGTGTGTTTCTTACCGAAGAAAAGCTAAAGTTTCATACTTTCTTGACCTGTCATCGCATTTTCCTTTCTGATTTGTTAAACCCAACCTCTTCACCACATTTTAAATTGGACGTAATTTGTGAATCGCCGCCGGCGTTTTTTTGACGCAATTCTGTGGCGAAATCCTTGTAAACAAGTCCGGTTTTATCTTCATCGCACACAGTTTTCATCTTCAGTTCTCCATTGATCACTAAGTAAGTGAATTACAACACTATTTAATCGACCTGCGATTGAAAGTTTGAGATTTTATCGCAGCGAGAAACCAAGCTCCAGAAACGAGTGATAAATATCGGTATTACAAGGGACAAGCTGAATTGGGGAATTATATGATCATACCGATTTAATGGCATAGTAAGACGACAAATCGTTAGTTTAATTATTAGTTAGTATGCATTAAAAAGGTTTTTCTTGTATTACCATCGATCATAATACTTGGAATGATAAAATCCGCGAACTATGATTAATTGAAATAGCATGTAAATCACCTATTAATTTAATGGATTAGCAACGACCGATTTGAAGGAGCCAAAGAGTAACCAGTGCTCCTTCCCAGTATCCCTTCAGAAAGGATCTTCGGCTATTGTTACTCGCAATGAGAGATAAGAAATCCAATTTATTATATCAGAGAATTGGAAGTAACTGGCTCATTTTTGTAACCCTTGGAGTTGGCGATCCGTCAACAGCGTTCTGGACGATTGACGCCGTTTAACTCTTGAAGTCTCGTGATTTACGTCCTGCCTGTGACTCCAAATCACCGCCGCAGTATATTAAGATCCAAAACCCTAAGGGAGAGAAATAGATGCAGGCTACTCTGATCCTTGCAATCAGTTGGCAATAGTTTTTGTCCCAAGCCTACGGACCTTCTACTTAACCTAAGCTTAACTGTCCTAAGCCCCTTTTCAACTCGTATGCTTCTACGCAAAAATGTTTTCTTCGCACGAGTGCCATTCATGTTAATATCTTAATGATTTTCGTCAAAATGGGATGGCGATTCTTCTGAGTGAGTTGAAACGGAAGGTTGTCGACAGCAACACTTCAGTCATCTTCTGTTGCTGTCATTGGCCTGCCCTTTCGTCTATCGGTCCCTTCCTCTCTCCCCATTCCGATTGAAAACCTGTCATTCTTCCCCTGACGCAAGTGTCTGCACCTCATCAACCGGATTTCGTTAGTCATCCCACCCAAAGTTGTTAGAAAATTGAGAATTTTTTTCGCGGGTGTTAGAAAATCAAACTTTTTATCAGTCCAAATACATTCTACTTAAAAATAAACTAGAACTACGTCACTGCCGCCGGAATTTCTTCATTAATTATCATCATTTGTGACTGTTGATATTACTGTTCTCGGTCACCCCTGCTCCAATCTCCGAAATTCTTTTTACAATCTTCTGTCTCTTACTACGCATCGCCTGATACAGGTTCATTTTTTCGGATCTGAGGAATGTGGTTGAGAGCTAATTCGTCGCTATCCGTCAGCCGCTCGATCCTGATATGCGGAAGAGTCGTCAAGTTTTAGGATGTGGAAAAACGCCGTTCAGTATGTCGTCGACTCGTCGAAGAGTTTCGACGACTTCCTGGCTCGATTATATTTTGTTCGCTGAAGGAAGTCAACTGCCGTTAAAATGTCATGGATGCGATTTCAATGAGTAATTTGACTGAAGGAACACACTGTCTTTCTCTTCTCCATAAATTTTATAATGAAATTGCGAAATGGATTCTTTTCTATCGTCATGGTAACGTCGTCGTTATGTTTTTAACGGCGTTTGGTGTCATTTCGCACCGTGAGGTCCATATTTCCTCGACAGCACAACACTCACGTCCTAGGTCAGTTTCGAACCCGCAACCTTCGGGTTTCAAGGTGGGTGCAATGTCAACCTGAATACCGCGGATGTCATTTAATGTGGAATTCCACCTGGCACTCCCCCATCTTACCTTGTTTTCTCTTAATTTATTATATTTATTTAGTAGTACACTATCACCAAGTGTTAATCACGTCTAATTGTTTGGCGGACCCAGGTTATGTTAGTTTTATATATTGGGAATTCATGATGTTCTCACCACGTAATGTTCATGCTGTTTCCTTGCTCGGTGCTATTCCAAATGTTTGAAAAACATGCGTACTGAATGCGATATCGCCTTTCAGAATCTTGAATATGCGATTTGATATAGTGAATGAGGCGTGCTTTTTTTTCCCTCGGGTATTTAAATCGAATATGCTGAGAGAATTTGGACTCAACTTAAAAATGTTGATGGATCAATTGGAAAAAGCGATAAAAAATTACCAAGAAACCTGGGATGGGGGGCATTGGGCACTCAAGGCTAAAAACTAATTACATTTATTACAAAGGTATCAATCGTGCCATTGTACGTTTGGCATAATGGAGTGACCTAAGCTCCTCTGGACATGTGCATCGGAAGATCGAACTGGTTTTAAGATTACAGAGGTTGTGGAACAGTCTTGGATCTGTCGCACAAATCACGGCCACAACGCAAACAGTGAGAAGGACTCACAAAATAGAAAAACTCGCCCTTTGTAGATTCTTCTACTATTTTCGTGAATGCCACACGCCCTTACGGCGGCTTATCTACCAAGACTCTAGGTATATAAACGTGTACATGTTTTGACATCTTTAAGCTGAAATTTTAATGAATTTCGAACAAATGGCTTCGGCTTCAGTTTGATACATTCATGTCCACGCCCCTTTTTGGTTGGAGAATGTATTTTTTAAAATCACGGTAGCATTAACTTGACGGGCGCTCGTGCCTTCCCGGAGCGGAATACGCTGTGACACCTCCTATCCGTTTCTCTGTGGCCTCTGGGGTTGTAGCTTTATTTTTTGGGAAGTGGGCATCTCGGCTACTGGAGAGAGACATCTTTCACGGCGTTGCACGGCCCGCTCGGCCGACGGCGGCGTTGCGGCGGGAGTGGAGCGATCGACGACGCACAGTGGTGCAGAATCCCAAAAAGTTNCTTTTTTTTTTCCTATTTGGCCAGCTTTTTGGGATTCTGCACCACTGTGCGACGGTATACCCGCCCCTCATTCCCCCCTCGACCCCCACGCCCCCGCTCCCCTGCCGCCAGACCCCGTTCGTCAAAGGGGAAGAAACCACGCGGCGAGGGTGTTTTGGGGCTGGTTGCGATTGGGTGTTTTGGACTAAGTAAGACAAGCCCGGTCGCCTGTCTCCTCCGCCTAAGATTTGGACACTAGATGGAGAGGGTTTGGTTTACTTGTTCAAGTTTGGTCACGAGAGAAACAAATTAACTTCGGACTAACATAAGTTATATTTGTGATAGTTCAATGCCTGAATGTACTTTCTGAATTTTTCAGTACTTTCATTACTGAAACTTTCATGTCACATCTTGACTAAGAATTAGAATTTTATGAATTAACTTTAAATTAACCTAAAAGCACCTCGGATTGCTTAATCAGTGATTTCACTGAATTCGTCAACAGGCTAACTGGTTTCTCGTGTGTCTAAGCTGAGCAGTTATTTTTACTGAGAAAGTTGCAGAAAGCACTCTTTGCTCATGCCATAAGGTGGTCACTGTCTTCAACCTCCCCTGCTTTCACCCACCTCAACACTCCCCTGTAATGTCGGACAAAACATAGATTTTACTTGATTATAAAAAGAGTGAATTCAGGCTGTGGTAAACCCACCTTAATTTTATTAGTAAACTCATTTAAGCCATTGACTTAACTTGAATTGCAGTTGCAGGTAAATTTTTATCGTAAATTTTATACCGAAGGGACTTAAGAAATTCTCTTCGAAGAACAATAAATACACTGCCTACCTGATAAAGTCATATTGAAAGTAAGCTGTAGGTTAATTTGAATCTTATTGGTCACTGTTTATCTTATAAAATCATTCGTCAAAAAATGACTTTCAGCTGAAACTCCTTTCACGCTATTCACGAAGTCACGCCTGCCTCACTCGTGTTTATTCTCTTCGCATAACAAAGATGATGAAGACATTGAGCAATGGGGTTTCCGTCGATCGAGCTTTATCTCGCAAGGGTATTTTCATGGCGTTTAAATCTCTAAATCATTCTCGGAATGTTATACAGGTCCATTGATACAAGTCCATTAGTGCATAGTGCCTTTCTCTGGTTAATAATAGTGCGCTCCGTCTTTAACACGACTGATGGTCGATAAATAACCCTCCAAAATATCGATTATGCAATGAAAATTCGCGGACTACTTTGCATTTAACCGCAGCTATTGCATGATTTGCGATACCGTTAATCGAATATTCCGTTGGGAAAACACTCTCACATAATTGAGGGCACAATTTTACGCGAACTCATTGATCGCGGGCTCTCCCTCGCCGAACGCATAAAAAAATATGTGGTCCCTGTTACTGCTTAGCTGTTGATTTGGGCTTAATAGAGCACTTCAAATATTTGCCGGTCTTCTTAAAACCTGAGAATTTTACAGCCTATTCAAATGGATACCGCCCCTTTCCGAGTGCGGGACTTCGACATCATTATTTTAAAATTTTACTAATTTGAAATGTACAATCGTTGCTTATGTCTGTGAATGGCTTCGCTTTTACTCACCAAGTCCTTATCTAAATATCCTGATTTTTGATCAGTAATAATTATAGTGTGTGCTTTTGACAGTTTTCATATTAGAATGATTCGACAAATTTCATATTAAACCTCCTCGGCTTCCGGCCGTCATTCCTCTTCTGCTTAATTTCTTCATTGCTTGAAGTTGAATCGATACGCCAGAGACGTATCGCCAAGATGCCGGCAATTGAAATGTCAGGCATTATGAGAGCAAGCTCGGTAAGTTGGTAATCGATGAAAAAAGGATAAAAACGTCAAAGAACGTAATGGTATGAAATTTTACCCATAATTCTTCGCCGTAGGATGTTTGATAAGGTTCATTTCGTATTCCTGAGGTGAAAAATGGCTATTTGAATCTATTATTCCTCTACTATCCCCCTTAATGTTTAAGGGTGGTTAACCTGTCGACGTATTGTGGGCTTTTTTTAATCCGGTCCGTCCAAGAAGCAAACTGAAGTGGCTTTCATGCTTCCGAGAGTCTTAATAAGGCACGTACCCTGGGTGCTTAAGAAGTTTCCCACCACGTTCGCTCTAAAAGCCGGAAGCTTACTTTTAGCGGAGCCTTGTTTTGCGAAGTGGAGATGCTCTTTTTTTTTACCTGCCTAGAAACTTGTCACACGATATTTTATGTAAACCTTTCGACTACTTTAATCTATTTCGAACAAAAAGTACTCACTTCAGAACTCAGAAAGTATTTGTATGCCACTATTATCCCTTTTTTTGAAATGAAGATTAGGAATGTGGTGAGAAACAACTGACGCAGATGAGAAAATATTCTTATCACATTCCACCCGTTCATCGGCATTGATTATATGTCTCTTCTTCAAATCTATAATATTTTTTTCTCAGTCGATAGTATACCTTAATCATGGTTAACAGGAGACGTGTCGGTTGGAAGATGTTGGAATCGCTTTCGCGTTCCGATGCCCCCTGTAAATGTCCAGGCGTGAGTAGCAGCGTCGAATGGAGAGTAAAGATTCTGATAGAATTTCTCCACGTTCCTTGGGAAACATCACTATTGCTGATACGAATTTCGCCCCACGACTGTACGTACGGCTTCCGGAAAGCCAAATTGATCGGTGAAATGTTTTCAATCGCAATAGAGGCTATCTCATGCTCGTTAAGTGGAGTACATATGTGAAATGATTATATTTTCGATGGAGAAGTATTGTTTCCTTTTCCGACCCAGGTTGTTCTCGATTCCATTCGTTTCCATGGGAGCTATTAGGTGGATTGTAAACTTAGATGAAGTTGGAACTGATGCCTCCAATATTCTCCGGCAGATATAATCGATCTAATATCTACAGCCCACGGCCCTAACCTCATTGCCATATTATAATGCCAATATGAGATGCTTAAGAACCTCTATGTTAGGTGTCGTGCAAAATTGTATCAATCCTTAGGCAGACATTTTTTAATCTCAAGACATAGTGGATGGATATCATATTGGATGAATGTATTTAATCTCGCAAATGAATGCAATTATTTCGTAATTTAACTTTTATGTACATTTTGATTATTAGTTTTATTTATTTGTTTCTCATGTACGTCATCCGTTCATAGTCACCGAATGAAAACGATTGGTCTATCTTGAAATACATTTTAATTTTATGCTGAGAAGAATGACTTATGCTGAAAATGCTCAAATGTTTACTAACTGCTCCTCAATTCCTACTCTACAAACTGGAGAAAAGATTTACCTCGTGTAACTTTAACGAATTCACAGTTGGTGCAGCGGCCACCGTGGAGTTGAAAGGCTGGGTCCCAGTGCTATAGACGATTTGCTTCCCTTTTTAGGGCATTCGTTCGCGTTACCAGATCCCTCATTAAAGAATACCTGTGGGCACCCAATTGCTTACCTTGTCTTTAGGAGGTCATATGTTGCTTTTTCCTCCTTGCTCACGAAGTGGCTCGCACGGAAGCCGCCTTAAAGGTGCACATCCTACCCCGCCGCACGCCTGGGTCTCATGTGATGGTTGTGAGGTCGGGCGTGGGTCGAGCGTAGTGGGTCATCCCACCCGCATCCGCAACCCGTTGGCACTCGGTAGCTTTAATCCTCCGCTCCGAAACGACCTCGTGTGATGTTATTTTTTTCTTCTTTTACCTCTGCATATTCCCTTTTGTAATTTCTCCATGCATGGCTGGACGTGATTTACGCCAATGACAGAAGTTTCGTAGACTTTCTTTTAGTTTGGGAGAAAATTTCATGAGTATATCTCCCATATTTCTAATAGGTAGTATCTTGAGCGGTCCCCGTGGCGCCTTTCTTTAAGAGAACGCCACAGCTGACGCCGCCTTTTATCTCTCCTCCCACCTCAACGGAATCCCTTCCCATCCGCTTCGAACCTATTTCCTTAAGATTCCGAACACGTGCTCGGCAGTCACACTGTCAATTGCCCCTGAAAAAAGCATGGAAACTCACTGGGCATCATCTGAACTCTGCGGCTTGGTGAAGTCCACAACGGAAGGGAAAAAAGAACTGCCGGTTGGAAAGCAACAAGTGTGGTTTCACTGCAAAAAAAAGTGCTAACGGCCCGATGGGAAAGTCCATACAAGAAGTTAAGCGATGAAACGTAATAATTAAATTGTTTGTTGAGGAGTAAGGGGTAAACTGTCACTATTTGCGTCGCGGCGACTTTATGAAAGGCCGCAAATGAAGATTAATCAAATAATTAAAACCGAGTAATTAAAAGGTTGAGTAAAATGATTAACACTTGCGTGGATTTTCATCCAGTGGGCTTAAATTCTCTCGGAGATGTCCCGAGTGGTCTCGCTTTCTCCTGCTCCCTGCGTTCGATTAAGTAATTAATTGTCCACAGGAATAGAAATGATGAATAAAGATAAGAAACAGACTAGTGACGTCTCGAATGAATTTTCATCTGTTGAAGAGATTAGCGGAGAGTGGAAATGAAGGTAATAGGCGAGGAAAGAATAAATTACACATTTTTCAATGAAGGACGATGCATAGCAGCCAGTCTCTGCCTGCGGCCGGTCGTCTTGTTTTTGTACGAAAATCATTGCCAAGTTGAATTGTTTTCCCATCATCCCACTTTATGAGCTTCCACTTTACGCTGGAGTTGTGTGAATTTCAATTTAAGTTCTTTGTTTAAAGCCACCTCAAGTTAAGACTTGGGAATATTGTCTACTTAATTTGCTAATCCGTCACATATCTAATGGTTTGGTTGCCTACGGAGTACGTAGGTATATACTGTAACTGCTTGTAGACTTTTGCAGTGAGGTAGCAGGTTCTAATTTCAGGGGTTATGAGAACATAAAATGTTAGCCACCTTCATTTTTGCATTTATTTATTATTGGTAATCTACCGGTTGAGGTAGGTTTCTGATGGACTACCCTTACAGTAACCCTTTCTTCATTTCCACATAATTTCTGCCACCCTTATTTCCATCCAACATAAGTAATCTTAATTCCTCCCTCTCCCTCGCTTACCCAACATTCTACCCTATACCACAGACTTCAACAATCCATCACCACTCAGC
>LYUA01000530.1:22070-32240 GCA_002093875.1 Calopteryx splendens | reverse complement strand
CCCCCCCCCCCCCCCCCCCCCCACCACCCTGTAGTTTACGGCAGTTCCCTGAAAGTGCTGCCAGAGTGAACTACCCCCATGCTTAGCATATAATCATATTGTTTGAATGCATTCTTGAAGAAATATTTCAATCATGAACATAATTCTTATATGTAGTAATAATCATTGTACATCATGTTCTATTTTTGTTAGATTAAAAAATTAAAAGTTATCAGAAGTATTAAAAATCTTTTCATATTCAAATTTAATATTTACTAATGAACAGGCATAATTAAACAAGTAAAGATGAAAAATGATTCATACTTAATCCAGTCATTCAAAGACATATGAATGCCAAGACCAATGTTTTCCAATGTGGGTCATCTTTGCACCAATTTGTTATTAAAGGGAGGTGTATATTCTATCCTTTTGTGCTGAAGAGACCTCAGAGAATAGGCTCAAATTATATCCTCTGAAAAGAAACAGCAAGAAATGCCATGACAGTACCGTTAACAGGGTCACTTCCTGCTGTTCATACATAAGTGAAAAATTCACATGTAAAAATTATTTACCTGAGCTCGGACTTGAACATCTCGGACTCAATGGGATCCGGGTTCGAGTCCCGGTTCAGACGAATGATTTTACATTGTGAATTTTTCGCATATGTATAACTTCTGATGCGTGTAAAAATCATCCCTCTATCATGTGATTTGTCCCAATTTAGTCTTGAGGAGGGTTTCAAAATGTAGCCCAACTAGCTCCCCTTGGTATTAAAAAAATATGTTTCCCATAATTGCATTTTTCCAAGAACTCTACTCCTTTCTAATATGATGATATTCAAGTGCATGAAGTAAAATTATGAATTGAGGGAGTGAATTTCATGGAGGACTAGGATGATGTGGATCATGAGAAGAGGTGGGGGAACAATTGGAAAGAAGGCACTTTTGTGGGGTAGGACTTAGGGAATGATGAAGTACAAGTTATGTCCACTGTTACACTAAGATATCCACTTCATTAATGTAATTTTGTGCCACAGAAGGAGATATCCATGCTATAAGAGCAATATGGAATAAAGTGCAGTGAATAGTCTTGTCCATAGGGTGTTACATTAGGCTTGTTCACAGCTTTTTTAAAATTGCCCTATCTGATAAGAGTCAAACGAAAATATTCGTACATTTACATTTTTCAATCTGTCACCTAAATTTCATGTCATAGGCAGCTACACATTGAATTGCTTAATGGGTGAGCCCTTAGCCATAACATTCAATTGCCACAGAGCTTATGGCCTATCTTGCTATTCTGAGCCAATGGCATTGGCTAAGTCTTCCTGGACTCTCAGATGGCATAGGAACCTATTAATAGAGTGGGCGGCAACTTTGGGTATTTTTTGTTTTATGAGTTTATGAGTGATGGCAGAAGATTAATATTTTTACTAAACATCACTTTTTGGATATATCTTCTGAATTCATGACTAAAATTGATATTTCCCATCAGAGTGAATGACCACATTGTAAGCAGTTCATATACTATTTCATCTTTCTTTTACCTTTTTTCTGTGAAGGACACATGCTGCTTGTTGATGGTCTCAAATACTGATGCCTCATAAGCTTTCTGACAATTCTCTGTAATCATATTGGCAACTTCATGAATGGGAGCCAATTTATCTTCTTGACCTCATGTATTTTGGGTGTTGGTGTTGCTGAAATGAATTAATTTCATAATAGCTATGAAGCGATCCCAAGACATGTCATCTGTATATACTTGTAAAATCATTGTTTTTATTCCAGAAATATTAAATGTCTTTAATGAATTCATGAAATTGTCGCATCAATAACAAAATGCCAATGAACGCTTTCACTTCGACCCTGTCAACATCAGTCCATGCCTTTTGATGTTCTGTATGGATTTGGTTGTTGAAATGTGCCCTTACTTTTATATTGGTACTGGCAACTATCAAATAAATGATTTCATTTGAAATAACTCAAAATTTTCCAAATATGTTTTAGCATCTTTTCTGTAGTCATTCATTTTACTAATATTATGAACTAAATTTTCGGGTCTAGTTCTTGCAAGTCATCAGGTGACGTACCTCCATCAGTCTTTCCTCTACATCTTTATTACACTTTACCATCACATCTTCATAATGTTCACACAAATAGATCGTATCTAAGTCGAATTCATCCTCAACATCACCCACTTCAAATTCGACATTGTCTGGTCCTAAATTTCTTTCAAAGACCTAACAAGCTCGTTCTTCAATTTTTTGAAGGAAATATTCTGCAATAATTTATTGTTCACTTCTAAATATTCTATCTCCCATTTCAGAATAATTAGGGCCACAAACAGTAAAAAAATGAAATTCCAATAAGATTTGGAAGGAAAACAATGATATGAACAGCAGAAACACAATGAGAAAACTGAAAATTGACTTCAAAAACAACTGCAATGGCTTGCTGAGCAAGCTGATTTTGTCTGGACTTTGTACTGCCTCGTCATAACAGTGATGAAAGTTACATGATGTAGAGTATGGAGCTGGCTGGGTCCCTGAAGACCCTTAGTGCTATACAATCCAAAGATTGCTATAATTTAAAATAAAGTTATACTTTGGGCTTGATTTTTAACTCCAAAAATGATTCTCTAGGAAAGGATTCTCTATGTGAAATATCAATTACTGCAAAAAAATTGAAAGAATTTTTCGAAAATGTATTTTCCGGGTCTCCAGAGACCCGAGGTCCATACTCCCAAGTGTTAAAAGTGTCAAGAAATTACCTAGTTCTCTCTCCGAACCAGACCACGCACAAAATATATTATCAACATAGTGATACCAATGAAAAATGTGTTTAACTAAAGCATTTGAAGAAGAAAGCATCACTTTCCACTGAGTCTATAAAAATGTCTGCTAAAAATGGATAATTTCTTTGACCCATGGCTAAGCCATCCAGTTGTTTAAAATAGGCCTCATTGAATTTGAAATAGTTCTGGGGAATACACAATTCCATAGCTGAGCACAACTTGCCCATGATAAGGGTAGGGATTGCCTTCCTTAGAAGCATATTCTCAGCTAATTGCAGAGTTTCTTTAGTGGGGACACCCGGGAAGAGATTACACACGTCGAAGGGGACGAGAGGGTGCACTTGTGTGGGAGGACCACCCTTGCGATTTCACTGGCTAGTTCGGAGGAGTTTTTTTACTCAGTATTTGGGAGGAAACTTGAAATTCTGTCTGAATAATTAGTTGACTTTCTTGGCTAAGAGGTGGTTAGGGGCTGATATATTGGTCTTGGTGGAAAATTGGGCTTGTGCACTTTTGGGAGGCCTTAAAATAGGGGAACTGAAGGATTCATTTGCACTAAATTTTCTTTTTCAAGTGGTTTACTTAAACAGAACTTGGGAAGAATTTATGAAACTTTTGAGCCATTTTAAATTTTCCTGTTGGATCCCTATCCAATCTTTTGATGTTGTTCTCTTTGATGAAATCTTCACATTTAAATATATAGCTGTTTTTCTTTAGAACCAACACTGAATTCCCTTTGTTGGGTTCTTGAATGATGAGATTTTCGGTTGATTCGGAGCATGTCTGATGGATTTCAGGGCAGCCCTGTTATGTTATATTCTATGTGAGACCTATTGAGGATTTGCCAGGAAATGGATGAGAAACATTTGTATTCACATCTTTTCTTTACAACCTTGTCATCAATTCTCTCCTCTTTGTAAAATCTTACTTACTTAATTGGATTCTTGTTCTAATATTCTTACTACATTGCCCACTTTCTTCTAAAATACTACCTAAATAACTATAATGTTCTACTCACTCAAGTTACCTCCTACTAAGTGTTTAGCTTAGGTTTCTTGTGCCTCAATAGCCACATTACCTTCATTTTCTTCTAATTTATTTTCATTCTATACCTTGGCTCTGTAGTAAGTTCAGAAATGATTGAAACCTGACCTGATCACTGATTGGCTAACTTAAACCTTGATCATCTGCTAATCTGACTCGATCAGTTCTCCTCTTACCTCTAGTCCTTCCCACACCTCCCATTACCATTTCCTTCTTGTTTACATTGAAAAGCATGGGTGGTAATGGACAACCCCATCTTACCTCCCGCCTACTGCTGCCCTCATTGGTTCTCCAACAGTTACCCTGGTCTGTGCAGTCTGAGACATGTACAGGTTTCAGGTAAGTCTCCTATCCATAAAGTATACTCCTAATATCTTCAATGCCTTCATTATGTGTTCCCAATTTACTCTCTCAATGCCTTCTCAAAATCTACAAAGCAGACAAATGCCTCCTGATTATACTCTATATTTCTTTCTATCAATGAACTCACTACTATGAGGCCATGTGCACCCCTACCATTCTAAATGATGGTGTAGGGCATTGAAGAGTCTGGCTGGTTGATCCATTGTTTTCATGGATTTAACTCGTATGTATTTGAATCTTGTGCCATTTTTAAGTGATAGAATGTCATGGAAAAAATTAGCAAAAGTAACTACTTGAGTAACCAACTCTAAACAAGAGAGAGACAAACAAACAACAGGAAAATTATTTGCTGTGGGAGTAATCATGAAATTTCTATATTCTTGAGGTCGACACTATTTAATCTTCAATTTGGCAAATTATACCTTACATTATTTTTCAATTACAGAATCTTTCAATAAGCACAAATGATGCATCATAAAACCAATTACAGAGGTTTGCACTGATGAGTTTACTTTACACTTGATCTACCAGGAAAATTGCCTTCCATAATCATAATATCATATCAAGACATATTGTTGAACAATGTTATAGAGGGTAGAATTTTAGGTAAGTGTAGGTGAGAGGTAGGAAAAGGTTAGGTACGCTGGATGGAATGAAGGGAGGCAGGAAGTATGCAGAAGTGGTGATTATAGGGGATTGTACATCATAAACCTATCATAATAGGTAGATTTACCATAAATAATAATAATCAAGATGTAGTGTCTGTCAGTCATATTGAGGAAAACTGTGAATGTAGGTACCTCCTGGGGAGTATAGTAAATGATATATCGGGCTTCATCTATTCAGGATATGTCACACAGTAGTCTGTATCCATCTCATGAACCAGACCTTCATTTAGAAATTGTCTCCTGTTTTCTGGTCATGCATATGAGACTTTTGGCATTTTGGCCTAAAAGTCTTGTTAAATCTTAAATTGTATGCTTCATGATGGCTAGCAAAAATATCAATTCACTGAGACTTGTGACTGTGGTGAAAGTCCCTCTCAGTGGAACTTTCAATTTTGCATTCAAATCTTCTGCTACTGCCTTTCTGACAGCTAGCTACTCACTCAAGTGGGTAAAAATATGTTTGCACAGAATAGCATTTCCCTGGAATAATTTCAATCGTATTAGCTCCATATTTCCAGTATATTTATAATTTTCTGAATGTATGTGTTACCCCCTTAAATGAATGAGTAAAACAAGAGAGGAATTCATTCTTCCCATGTTCTTCTAACTCAGGGTTTTGGCAAGAATCTGGATATTTAAATTCCCTCTCTTTCAGGAGTCGTATTATTTCATGTCGCGTGGTGAGGCATCACTGGTGGTAATAACCTCAATTCCGATTCTGTAATTTTACAAGGAAATGTTCTTCATCCCTAACGTCACCACCTCAGTTAGGCAGTCTTATCTCAGTCTGGAATCAATGTGTTGAAGTTTTTGAACAACTGTTAACTCAAACAAATTTTTAAAAAATTTCTTCTAAAATTACGGAATTACATTGATCCACACTTATTTTAAAGTCTTCCAAAGGTAACATTTGTTCCTAAGAGATTGCAGCTCATAGAGGAACCGAGTAAGCCAATTTTCAAGTAAAGCACAACAACTTAAAAGAAATGTAAGCATATAATGCAAATCAGCTCATACAAAATAGCATGAATAATTTTATAAAGTAAAGTAATAATAAAACAGCCAGTAAAGCAACACCCATATAAATAAGTTTACCCACAGGTACTTCTTAAATTTATTTGAAAACATTCCAAGAGAATGAACGCATTTTATTTCTTAAGACAAATCATTGTAGGTTTTGACTGTCTGATACAAGATGGCTTTGATGATAGTATTGAAGTTTTTACGTATTTACCTGAAACATGACAGTAGGTTCATGAATTTAGTCTCTTGTAAGAATTTCTTATTTTGCATGGAAGATGCCCACTGAGAGGAGAGGAGGTACACCATGGCAAAGTCCCTTTCATAATAATGGTTTTATTTCCATTTATTACATCAATTGTATCATATAAATTGTCAGATGTGACATTTTAATGCTAGTATAAAACAGTTTTAAACACTAATAAGACTAATATTACACAGAGTTACACACCTCATAACTTTGCATTCTCACAACTTGTCCATTTCACATGAAGAAATTCAGGAATGCTTTAAAATCCTTTACTAGGAAATTAAATATTCATTTAGCTGTTTTTTAAATATGGGAATGGATGTTATCGATTGTATTGTTTGAGGGTAGGCTGTTGAAAATTACAGATGCTGCATGATGAGGTACTTTTTGTGGGAGTGAGAGGTGGTAATTTTTTTGTGTGTACGTAGAGCTGACTTCATGTGTGGTGTAAATGGATATTGTTGTTTGTATGAAAGAAATGGGAGTTTTCTTTGATAAAGATGGCACAGTGTAAAATATATAAGGAGGGCAGAGTTAATAAGTAGTACTTTTGAAATAGTGGATGACCAGGGGTACAGATTGGCAGCTGTGGTCTTCACTAGTTGAGAGCAGGAGAAGTCTTGGGGAGAGGGGTCTTTTTAATATGAAATTGTAAATGCAGTGTTTTTTGACTGTTAAGTCTAGTTTTTGAAAGGCACCACTGAGACATGTTGTATGTAGATTTATTTATTTGGGTGTTTAGATTAGATGTGCTATTTGATGTTATTAGACAGGATGTGTCATCAGCAGAGTGCAAGCACTGACAGGGATGGAGGTTGGAAGGTCATTTATGGAAATTAGGAATAGCAGTGGGCCTAGGATAGATTCTTGAGGTTCACCTTTGAGAACTTTCTGAGGTTTGTATAGAAATGTGGTACCACCAGGGGTTTGTGTGAGGGTATTTCACAATTTTTTGCCAATCAGTACAAAAGGATTTTAATTCAGAAAATGAAATTGCCATTTATCCCAAGCTTTAGTAGCTTAGAATAGAGCAAATGATGATTTATGGTATCAAAGACATAATTGAGCCATAAAATAATCGTAAGTTGGGTTTTTACAATCTAGTGCATTATGAATGCATTTTAGTAGTTGGAAAGAGAGAGTCATGGTGGATCTTTGGCTGTGGAAGCCATGTTGTGAATCATAAGATGGTTTAATTCTAGAAACTGAGCTAGACGAATGCAAAAAAGTTTTTAAAAAATTGTTGAGAAGGAGAGGAGGACCGAGATAGGTCGATAATGTTTGGAATCTGATGAGGAGCCTTTTTTTGTGAACGGGATGCACTCCTGCTACTTCAAGGTAAGTTGGGAAATGGGATTCAGTAGAAGATGTATTTTTTATGTCCACTTGAGGACAGGAAACATAGTTCTTTACTGCCTTAATTATGGGGACTGGCTGGATGACCATTTATTCTTGAAGGAACAGGTGAAGCTATTGACTTTCTTTGGATCAGTTGGAAACAGAAAGAAGGAATGAGATGAAAAAAGATGTGGTTCTGGGGTAGGAATTTGAAGATATTTGGATTTTGATTGGGGCTAGGCAGAACTGAATGTTGAAGTTATTTAGCAGTTTCTTCTGTGTTAGAGATAGTATTGTTATTGAAAGTGATGTTTTTTCTGGGTATTTTTATTGCATTAATGTTGAAGTACAATAGGATCATGTACAGCTATTTCGAGTAAATAAAGAAATAGCAATGTATCTTTGCCATCGCTTTGAAACAGCAAAATGGAAAATACAAAACACAGAACTAACTCCATATTCCCCGGTGAGTGTTAATTTTCCTCATTCTTTTGAAAAGGTTCTTAATAATTCATTTCGTGACAAAGTTGTTTGTTGCACATATTAGATCGATGTAGAAAATTTAAGAGCCAGATGGATGATAATTCATAAAGGTATCAATTAATATTTACTAAGTGCCTTTCTCTTTATTTTTGAGATAATTTTTTGTTTAAAGAAATGCCACATTGATGTACCTACATAGTAGTAGTAGGTGAAGCACATTAAGAGCAGATTGGTCCCAGTTTCTACTCACATGTGACTTTTATAACTATAAGGAAACATAGGGTTTGCACATTTTGTTACTCATTAATTAATTGGGTTCATAAGAAGTGAAATTGCATGCAATATGCTTTATCGTTATCCACCATGGCTTAACACATTGGATCATATTAGGCTTTCGTCTAATTACGGGTATTGATAGCCCTATTGGTTCTACAGTTCAATCACTGCTTATATATTTATTAGAGGTGTTTATTATAAAAGACTAAAAAAATTACGTTTCCACCAAGTAACAGCTTATACCATAAACTATAGGCATTTAAACTGCCTGCTGGGGCCCATTGCACAAATACATAAGTCAATTTACAAGGCCCTTTAGTTCACTGATTGAGAAACTTCTAGTGAAAGTTAGTCTGTTCCAGCTCTAATCGCATCATGTGGTTTTAAATGTTTTACATTGCAGTTTGAATTGTTTTGTTTGTGCATTTAGACTTATTCCAAAGGAAGCCACTTCCCAATTCAAAACAATCATGATCATCAAAAATAGTATCAGACAACTGGTATCCTTAAGCAGCTTTCTCTATGCTTTCTTTTTTGCCGAGGGTGGATGAGAGAGGGATTGGACAGTATATGTATTTATCAATTTACGAACCATCAGTGAATCTTGTGATAAAAACCATAGCAAAAAACATTTGTCATATTTTGTGGGCAGAGTTAATATTCGTATACCAATATGTATGGTTCTTGGAAAATAAACATTATTATTATTAGTTCCTGCAAAACAATCAAAGTCAGAAATGTAATAGAAAATATCCTACATTACCCTCTTCCACTGGTCCTTGTGATCACCCACGAAATTTACCATCCCTGAGTTTATTTATTTTGACTGCTCACCTTCTATTGGTGCCCCTGACATAAAAATTGTTTTATGTGTGAAATAAAATATGAACATTTATGATTTATAGCTGTAACTTCTGTTCACTAACAGCAGCTTCCCTTTTGTAGGGAAGAAAATTAATCAATTCACTATTATTTAACTCGAGAAAGTACTTTGTTGATTTCCCACTATATTACACCATCCCTTATTTACTGGATCTTCCATGATTTGCAATATGTACAAACAAGGAGATGGCCTTGTTTACAAAATACAATCCAATCACATTAGTTTGTCATTCTGACCATCTTCAGTCTCATTCTCCCTTAACAATGTCTACCAACCAATTATAGCTTTACCATTCTGTAAAGATTTTCATGCACATCACTTGGAGCTTCAACTCCTGAGTACAGAATTGCCATATGTTGTAGGGTTTGAAGTTGTTCGGTGATGTTCATAACCAAAATATGTCTCCCCTATTGCAGATCCTAAGTGCGTGAAAAAATTTTCACCAATATTTTCAGAAATAAATAATGAAATTAGCTGTGATGCGTTTTCAGTAGACATAGCCCACTCTCATGTTGTAATTGTTTCCCACAATGCTGCACTGAAGGAGGAGGGGCAGGGATGGCACAGACACCATACTGGAGGAGAAGGGTTGAAAGGGGGGGGGGAGCAAAATAGTTTTTGTGTACTGAATGTTTTTTGGCAGGTACACCCTACCTCCCAAATACAGCAACACTTATATACTATTAATTTATATGAGGGAGGAGGGGTCTCCATATTTGCCCTGGGATGCCAACATGACCCAGGTTCAGCCGTCTAAATCAAGAATTGATTTCCTCATTAACCCTTTCGCTCCAAAGCCTCTCAAAGGGAACTGTTTCCCCTGTTACGAGTAGTATGAGAACGTCCTGTACTCCTCGTGGCAAAGAATCACTCGGGTATACTTTTCGCCCGTTTTAGAACCCAACTCAGCGGGACACCGTGCCCTTCCAAGGGCCACTCGCCTCGACCCCCCCCAACCCTTAGCAGCCCCTCTCTCAGCAAGAGGCTGCTGTAAATTAATTGCATAAGCGATGGTTTTTTTTAAATAATACTTTGTTGTTTACTCCAAAAATTTAAACTATAAAATGAATTCC